>JANHMN010000012.1:70127448-70162286 GCA_030674055.1 Rhabdomys pumilio | reverse complement strand
GGTTGGGTTGGGTTGGGTTGGGTTGGGTTGGGTTGGGTTGGGTTGGGATGGGTTGGGTTGGGTTGGGTTGGGTTGGGTTGGGTTGGGTTGGGTTGGGTTTGGTTTGGTTTGGTTTTTTAGAGTAGCATGCTAAATTTTGCCACTAGGTGGCTCTTCTTATAGTCTATCATGTGAACCGCTCAGACAAATATTTTGCCATGGAGAGTATATGATTCCTTTAAAGATCTTTTAAAATAAATAGTAGTGGAATAAAATCAGTTTAATTAAATGGGGGAAACTCTAAGTTCTATGCGGGGTGTGTGTGTGTGTGTGTGTGTGTGTGTGTGTGTGTGTGTGTGTGTTTGGTGTCTGTGTAAGAGAAAAGAAGGCTCTTAGCATAACTCACCCTTAGCAGATGGTCATGCTTCCATGAAAGCAGGAATATTATAGAAAGGAAAGGGACCAACAAGAGGATACAAGAGGAGACTGGGGGAGGAGGACAAATAAGACCAAAGCAAGGAAGTGCCGTCCTAAACTCCATTGCTTTGCTTGCTGATTTATGAAGGTTAATCAAAAGGAGCAAAGCCTCCACACTCCTCGTAACTCTGCAGAATACAGGACTGAGGCAGCTCCACAGCAGAAGCCAGCTAGAATGGGGTCTCACCACTCACCAGGGAAACCTGGATTTCTCTTCCTGGATTTCTCACAGTAGCGCACCCTGCATTCAGTGTCTGAGCATTCAGTGTCTGAGGCAGGATGGCGTTTGAAGTTGTTCATTTAAGGAACAGCTTTGTGAGCTAGCATTTGAGGGAAACTGAAAAAACAAAACATCCATTTATTTGAGCAGGATATACTTTCCAACTATATCCCATGCACAGTAAACAGTAGAGCACTTACTATACTCCAGGTTTAATCTCCGGCATCCCACAAAAGATAATGATAAAGAACGCATTAATTACATATACCCTACACAATTCTTCTGGAGACTTTATATAGTCTCTTCCTTATGTCTAATAAACAACTGTTATACTGCGATGCTTAGAAAATAATAACAAGGAACAAAGCTAGCTCAGAAGGGCTTCAAGGATTTTCATCTTAACTATATTTTATCTAAGGTAGGTAGAATCACAGATAAAACGCATGTGGATACTAATGACTGGCTATAACACCTGCTGTCTAATGGTGGCTGCCCCCTCCCTCACAAGCCACCTCTCTGCTTTCAGTCTTGCATGCTTCTGATTTACTCTGGACGTCAGAGACAAAGCAGTCTATCTGAAGTGCTAGTCCACATATGACTTCCTTCCTTTGTTTTTCTTTTCTTGGTGGTGGTTTGGAGTTTTGGTTTCTTTAGAGTCTTGGGCCAATGAGATTAAGCTTGCCACAGTGAATTTAATAATAATAATAATAATAATAATAATAATAATAATAATAATAATAGGCAAACATTTGGCACGGAGCTACAACTCCAACCTCCTCTCCTTGTCTTACTTTCACCCACAGTAGTTCATTCCTAAGCCCTTTGCCATTGCTTTCAGAGCCTTTGATGATCTGGTCCTCCTTTGCCTCTTGCTCTATCCTGAGCCTCCATGTCCACTGAATGAGCTCCAGGGTGGGCTCTGTCAACTTTTCCTACTTCATTTTACATTTCCTCCAAAATTCAAGTAATTGCCAGAGTCCCTCAAAACCCAGACTCTGTCAGTATCCCAGCCACAGTTCCTGATCTGTCTCTGAATGCTTGAATGAATGAAGAGTTTTGGAAAACAGGATTCTTAAAGATAGTACCTGAATGGTGCACAGTCCTCATGGAAGCTTCCTGAGCATCTCCATCTAATGCTCCTTCTCCCAAAGATCTCCATCCTATGCTACCCACAAAAGGTCTAGATTACACTCTGTCCATGGAGTCTAATCCATGTAGTTCAACACTCCATGTAAAATTCGTGGATAAGAGGATCACAAACAAGCCTGAAGCTCTAGTTCATCTTCTCTGGTGTAGAAGACGTGACCAGCAGATTCAGGCCCTTGATTTCCACATTATCAAGAGGAAAGCACAGGGAGAACTTCCGATGGTGTCCACTCCATGTCTGTTGCTGGGAGGGAAAAAGAGAAGAGGAAAGGAACGTTAAAGGGAGAGAGAGAGGGAGAGAGAGAGAGAGAGAGAGAGAGGCACTGAATTCTAAGATATGCAAAATCTTAATTCACAAAATGAAACCTTGACCTTAAAAGTTAGGGATTTGTAAAAAAAAAAAAAAAAAAATTATATGTACTTGGGTATGCATAATCTATTGCCTCTAAAGTGCCTGTGTAGAATGAAAAATTATAAAGACCATTTTATAAAATATATACAGGTTCACTAGTTCCAGGAAGGCGGAACTGAATGTAGGATTTCAGGCCTTCACTGCCCTGGGATACATCCCGGGAAGAGTATTGACATTCCTCAAGCCTCAGGGAAAAGAACCCACCTGTGGGTGGGGAAGGCCCAAAGCAGGAAGACACATTCCTGACAACAAAGAAAGATGCAAGTCATCTGGGTGGTTCCAAGAACTAACTAACTTTCCACTGATCTTGGTTATCCAGACGGCTTTCATATTTATCAACTTAAATGCCCGTCTCTCCCTAACTCCTGACTGAGGCCGACAAGTATAAAGTATTCATTTCTATGCAGCCAGAGCCTCTGCTCACACACAGTGTTCAAGAAGTGTAGGCTGACTGAATGAATAGGGAAAAATTTTAATACTTCGTGATAAAGGCCAAAACCACACAAAGGACAAACAGCAGCATTGAGAAAGAAATGCCAGGGAAGCTACAGAACATTATTTAAGAGAGAAAGAGAGCAAGTGGTAAAGTTTCACATGTGAAGAAGACGGCTCGATGGCCAAAAACATTGCAGTGCAAACCTGGCACCTGAGTGCCTCATAAAAACACGTAAAGGTTTTGTCAGTTCCACAGAGTTGTCCAGTGACCACCGCAGGAGCACTGTGGCTCACACATTCATGTGTATACACACACACACACACACACACACACACACACACACACAAGTAAAAAGTATCCAAACTTTAAAAATACAAGTAAATAAAATATGATCTTCATGCGTTGATTTTTTTTCAAAGGAAAGGGAAGAAACTGCAAGGACCAGGTAAAGAGTAACATTACATGTATATTAAATGATTCATCTGGGCCCTGGAGTGAGGAGAGAGTAAAAGAAATTAGGGATAATGAGGCGAGAGAGGGAGGCAGGACCACATCAGCAAGTTCATGGGTATCAAGGTCTTTCCATCTCACCTTGTAAGTGACAGGGATAATAATAAATTTTGAATTTATTATTATAACCTAAATTATAATTTTAAATAAATGAATTGTAACCAATGTAGATTCTCACTCTAATAGTAGAGTGGAGATGGGCTGTGCAGCGCCAAGAACTGAGTGTGAGCAGCTAGGGACTACACTTCCACTGAAATGGGAGAGAAGGCGTCATGGAAGATACTTAAGAAGCAATTTACAGAGATTGCTTCTGATAAGAGGCAAGGAATGGAAGAAGGGAAACGGATGCAATCCAGATTTTTTATTTGGGCAACCAAAAAATAGAGGATGGCCACCTTCAGAGAGAGGAGGGTGACAGCGAAAAAATGATGGCTTTCAAATATTATAGCCAAGTAAGATAAAACTTCAGCCAGCCTTTAGACAGAAAGGGGTAGTGTGCCTTCTCTTTCTTCTCGATAGGGTACAATTTTCTCTGAGAAAGAGAAGGCTGTGAATGAGGTCAGCTTTACCATTTCTCTACCAGGGAGCTGACTGCAGGTAGGAGTTTCTTATCACTTAGAGCAGGATGCAGTCAGCACTTCCACTAACAGGTGTGGGATGGAGGCATCTGTTCTCAGCTTGCTGTAGGCACCTCCTTCCCTGTCATCCTGCCTATGAATGAGCATAGTTCCAATAAAATTTAAAAGAATTTTTATTGAGGATGAATCTTTGAAGTTACGCCAAGCTTTCTGTAGACACTGCATATCTTTAGCTACTGACTGGAGTATGCCTGTCTTCTGCCCCTTGTCTAGGATCTAAATGGTTCCTCCATGATTGATCACCTTCATGAAGTCACTTTCTCTCCCAGAAGAGGACATTACTGATGGCAGAATTATTTTTGGTCTGTGCCCCTCCTAACAGCTTCCATCTGCATTCCCTACACAACACTGGATGAAGTTGATTCAAAGTCTCTAAACTAAAGATAGGCCCAGAGTGACATAAGAAGGCAATGTATTCCATTCTGACATAGTCAGTAGTGTGTCATTCAGCATGTGACAAACAGTTAAACCAAGATGAACATGAGGATTCTTAGTTGGAACATTCTAATAGAATTTCATTCTGATACTAGACTATACAGAGAGATGCAAACACTGGGATAGTACCAGGAGCCATCTTTCATCTTCATGGTCAATCAGATGAATGTCACATGTGCAATAGAAATGAATGTCACATGTGCAATAGAACCATTAAGGCTTAAACTTACCCATTACTAAAACCTCTTCTATGATTTTTGGCTAATTGACCCCATAAATTTTCTTACTTGTTTCAGCAATAATTTAATATGTTCCCAGTACTATCTGAGAAATGACCTGAGGGAAACACAGGCAAGGCATTATCTCAGGCTGAGTAGTAGGTGACCATTCTCAGCACAAAGGTGAAAAGATGTTGGTTAAACTGTTGGTTGCAGTGGGAAAGAAATAGACTAAGGATCTCCCTTTGTGTCTTATAGAACCCAAGTGGGAATGGTGATTAGGGCAGTCCTCTGAGTTAGCATCCCTCAAATAAGGATTTCAAGGGTCACTGGAGGCCATTGAGATGGCTCAGTAGACAGATACTTGCTGCCAAGTTTTCTTTCCTTAACCCACGTGGTAGAAAGAAAAAAAATCAACTCACACAAGTTGTACTTTGTCCTCCACATGCTCAGGAAGAGAGAGAGAGAGAGAGAGAGAGAGAGAGAGAGAGAGAGAGAGAGGGGGGAAGGGAAGAGAGGGGAAGGGAAGGGAAGAGAAGAGAAGAGAAGGGAAGAAAAGAAAAGAAACCTCCCGCACAACAGCAAATGTGCAGCTTGGTCTTCATGTGGGTCCTGAGCGGTGCTATCCCAAAGGTTGTTGCCTATACATGAGATATATTCTACTAACTGGGCTGCCTTGTCTGGCCTCAGTGGGAGAGAAAGTGCACAGCATCTCAGAGACTTGAAGTGCTTGGATGTGTATGGAGGGATTATCAGGGAGGTTCCCACCTGGTCAAAGAAGAAGGGGAGGAGGAAGGAGGAGGATTGTAGGAGGAGGTGACTGGGAAGGAGGCAGTGAGCAGGATATAAAGTAAATAACTAAAAAATAAAATAAAATTCACAAAAAGGAAAAGAAAAAAAGAAGAAAGGAAGGAAGGAAGCAAGGAAGGAAAAAGAAAGAAAACTTTTTTTAATGTTTAAAACAACAACAAATTTTTTTTCAAGAAGTATTACTGGCTTCAGCTACTTATACATCATACCCAAAAGACAAACTTGTGATGGTTAATGTTAACTGTCAACTTGACAGAATGTAGAATTTATACTCAACTTTGGGCATGCCTATGGAGGGAGGAGGGTTGTCTTGATTGATTGACTGAGGATGGAAACCTGCCCACTGTTGGCTGCACCATTCCTCTGGCTGATCCTGTACTGGGAGTGTGCAGAAAGGAAGCTGAGAAGAGGCATTCATCCCTCTCTGCTTGAGGACTGGCTGCTTCGAGCTCCTGCTGCCTTGACTTCTCCCACCACAAAGGGCTGGACTCTTGAGCTGTGAGCCAGAACAAACTTTCTCTTCCTTAAGTTGCTTTTTAAATATGGTGTGTGTGTGTGTGTGTGTGTGTGTGTGTGTGTGTGTGTGTGTGTGTGTGTTATATAAATACCACAGCATGTGTTTGGAAGATCTCACCTTCTACCATGTTGGTCCTGAGATGGAATCCAAGTTGCCAGGCTTCTCAGCAAGTGCTTTTGGCCACTGAGGCATCTTTCTGGTCCTAGTTCCATATCCTTATGTCTGGATCCATGCCTATACCCATTTCTATAGTTGGGGTTATACCAATATCTATATGTATCTCCATATATATACCTCCATACCAACCTATAGGTATTTCTGTCTGCATAGGTCTATAAGCAAGTGTGCCCATGCAGCTGCAATAGATAATACTTTTATTAGGTTCATTGTAATGAGATGTCATTAAAACACTGGTGTTCAATAAACATTTGTTGGATGACTGAAAAACAGATCCTTGCAACATTTTACATTCTGCAAAAGGTTAGGTGTTATATCTTCCATTAATTGTTGTACAGCTAATAACGACAGAAAGGTCAGCATTAACCTTGCTCACCGCTAGGGAATGCTTTACCTCAGGCAACTTCAGCTCCAACAGCAGAGTAGACTTGAGGCTCAGTGGTGACACTAGAAAGAATTGTCTTGCTTCCCTCTGTCACCCTGGTTCTGGGTTCATTTCAAAATTACTCTAGACAACAATTAAAATCTGTGTTTTCTTGTCTGCGCCCTTGGGGCACTGGGCTCTTCTCTTGGTCTTTCTCTTGACTTCTTTCTTTTCTTGGTCTTTTTCTTGACTTGTTTTTTCACACCACTACAAAGCAAGCTTTGTCCAATTTACAAAAAATGATATTTTTTTACAAAGATACTATCTAGCTCATATAAATTCTAGCAGGCTTGGGACAATGTAGCCAGTAGCAACCTTTAAGAGAAACCTCAAGAGTGTTAGTCCCTGCATCCCAGGTACTTAGGAAACAGGCATCCTCAGCTTGTCATCTAACCCAAAGTACTTGCCTGAGAGCAAGTATACAGCCTTTGGGATGTTTGGCCCGTGACATCAGACCTTTTGTGAGTCATAGGGCAGCAATGCCCTAAACACAAAGAGATTCAGAAAGTGGCACCCAGTAAGGCCCACTCAGAGCTTGTTATAAGACCTTTTCATGAGAGCCACCCACGTGCCATGCAGTTCCCCGAAAACAAAACCGAAAGGGTTGACTCACTACTCTGCAATGCTTCAGGACTCAGCTGAAGAAAGCAGTTACTGCATAATAATTATCAGCTACCCATTGCTCCGTGATCTCCCTCATCACTGGGGTCTGGCAGCAGAGTTGGCAAAGCTCCAGCTTGCAGCCTCGGCAGCGTTGAAGTCAAGAGACAACTGCACTTCTGATTTCAGTTAGGGCAAAGGCTACTGTAGAGCTGTCAAGGCAAGCCTGACTCAGCCAGCAGCAAACACAGTGACAGCATCTCATCCAACAACAGTGGCCGGGAGCAAGAACCAGAACTGGTCCCTGAGAGCATTGAATGCAGCCCCAGCACCCCCAGGGATGCTGGAAATACTCCAGAAAGGGAAACCTCACAGGCGATGAGGATTCCTTAACAAGCAATGAGGATTCAGAAGCAGCAGGTATTAATGTCTCATGGGGCATGCAGACCACATTTGTGATTAGGGAAACGCCTGTCATCTTCAGGAAATGGAACTCAGAAGGAAATCAGAGGCTTTGCTAATTAGCTTGCTTCCTTTCTCCCCCTAGGAAACATGCGACTCCTTTCCTAGAGGCTTGACCTTCAAATTTTTGCAAAACTGTTTTCATATAGACTTAAAATCTCAGCAGTTCAGGACTTTTGTTTTGTTTTGTTTTCAGAAAGGAGTGAGTTGGAACTCCAACAGAGAATTCTTTCACTGCCTCCGCCATAACTACTGTATTACTGTGTCTTATTATCTTCAAAGAATATAAGTCTAGCTAAATTCTTAAAACTTATTTCATATATCTATTGACTGTCCCTGAACATGTATCCACTAGAATATAATTTCCAAGAGCACAGGATCATGCATATCTTGTTAGTGAATTCCTCTGGGCTTAGAGCAATAACTGCTGCATATGGCAAGCGCTCAACAAATATTGCTAGATGAATATTAAGATATGGTTCTTCATAGAGCCGGGGCCATTTTATATGCTCAGGTGAAAATTCAGACATGGTGACAAATACTTATAACCTGGACCTTGGGAGATTAAGGCAAGAGGATACAAAGTTTGAGGCCAGCCTGGGCCATAGAGTGAGACCCCCCCCCTCTCTCTCTCACACACACACACACACACACACACACACACACACACACACTCGCACAGGGGTAATAACAATGCTGTCTAAGAAATTACCGTGAGAATTAAGGAAATTGATGCCATGTGTCCACTAGCTTTATTGAGTAAATCAATTCCTAACGCATACATATCAAACCATCCCATTGCATACTTTAAATTTATATAGTTTGTCAACTTTATCTCAGTAAAGCAGAGGGAGAGGAGAGAGAGGTAACGAAAAGTCAATAGAGAAAACATGGTAACGTTCATTAATGCACGTGAAGCCGATACAGCAGGTCTCTGTAGAGGCTCCACTATCTGCTCTTTGAACACGTGTCTAAGTGCATTATTACAGCTGCTGTTCACACATTTTTTTTCTTTTCTTTTTCTTTTATTGGATATTTTATTTACATTTCAGATGCCAATCCCTTTCCCCATTTCCCCTCCCCAGAAAACCCCTATCCCGTGACCCCCCTTTTCCATTTGGCTTTTATACAATTTTTTAAAATGTTAATCAAGGGCTTTATAAGTATGG
Source organism: Rhabdomys pumilio (assembly GCA_030674055.1). Taxonomy (NCBI): domain Eukaryota; kingdom Metazoa; phylum Chordata; class Mammalia; order Rodentia; family Muridae; genus Rhabdomys; species Rhabdomys pumilio. The sequence continues at coordinate 70,153,656 of JANHMN010000012.1, read as the reverse complement.
TAATGCTCAATCAGAAGTGTAACCTAATACCCAGCCTAGCTATGTAAACTATCTTTGACTGGTGGAGACATGTGACTGTTCACACATTTTAAACTCAAGACTCCAGCAGGAGCTATAGTTCTGGTCGGTATTAAGCTCTTTGAAGGCATAAACATGTCAGCACTCAGAATAAGTGTGTGGAGGATGAGTGCTGCCCCATGCTGTACATGGAAAAGCAAAGGGGAACCTAACAAAAGACTCCCTGCGATGCATCAGACTCCTCTAGCTAGGAGATGAGCAACAATCTCAGTGCTGGTGGCCATGCTGCCCTCCCTTCCAAGTCTCAGCTCGTCATCAGGCAGGGGGTTTTTAATCCTGTTCTGGAAGATTGTTTTACAAACTAAGGTGTTAAAAATGCTGAGGCTGTGAGGAGCTTAGAGGTTTCATTACTCGGTCCTATGTCAGAAGCATTTCTCAAATCAAAGTCTTAAATGTACTACACAGTCTGATTCATCAGCTTGCTTAAGTTTGGTTTCCTGGTTTTCCATTTATTTTTGCTCTCCCGAGGTTTTTCACGGGCCCTAGTGCTGCTCACCACACTATGGTGATCGTTTTGATACAGTTCTGACTCCACGCAACATACATTCCGAGTGTCAGATCTGACGTAGAACTTGCAAGTCTCCTGGCCCGTGCAGTGGCTTTCAGATCTCTCTCAGGAATGATCAGCATTCATTCTCTTCAACCACATCACTCTGCTTTTGCTCGTATAGCTTCCGTATGTTTCTGCAAAACAAAATTCCACTGAAGAGGTATAGGTGTTGGAATCGATAACCAGAAAGAAAGAAAAAAAACATTAAAATTTAATTCACTCATTATCATTCATTTATTTGCCCAACGTGGCCCCACCAATCTTAGCCAGAGGTTCTGTTGAGCAATGGAGAAGAAACCCCTACCTTTCTTGGCCTTAAGGTGTCTCCGTTCTGGTTCAGAAAGGCAGACACAGAGACAATCGCAGCTGATGAGACAGGAGTTGACAACCCACATGGGGGAATTTAGGCACCAATGTAAGGGGGAGAAAAGTCACAGGCAAATCATGTAAAGAGAAAAAAGGTGGGCGCTCAGAGTGGCAAAGGATTGCTACAGTTGGACTTTTAGGTGCATTTTCCTATGGCAGCTGCCCAAGAAGTAGCTGACTCATTGATTTAGCTAACTGATTGTTCTGTGGGTAATGTAAACTTCAGGAAGAAACTTATAGGTCTCTGAAATGTATTTTGTTTTGCAAATTAGAACCAGAAAGTACAAATGTCTATATACAGTTCTGTGGAACTGTATCTTGTGGAAATGTCAGTGTGTATAAAGGGCCAGTTATTAAAAAAAAAAAAAGTTATTGCAATCCCTGCAATTATGGGATACCTTATTTGGTGTTGGGTGCTGTGGGCAGATAGATACCTAATGCATATCCCAGTCCCTGAGGATGATTGTATAAGCACACATGATATAAGGTCAGTTTCCATTCACGAACCAAGAATAATAGGCTAACAGAGGGTGACTTCCTTGATTCCATACAGTGAGCAGGAAGGCATTGCTGATAAGATCATAATGATGTAGTCTAAAAGACAATCAGAAGCTTGTCTCTATGTCCAGCCTCACCTCCAAAAACACCTTTCAGTTCCACTAGGCTGTCCCCTAACCCTCCCTCCACACCTCACACTGTGTGATGTCCTCTCTCAAGCTTCTTACTGTGTGCAGAGAACCCAGCCTCCCTCCTTTAACAATCCCTGCTAACCTCTAAAGGCCCAAGCAGACTTCCTCATACATAAAATCCATGGAAATTCCCCGTGTCAGATGCTAGTTGAAAATGTAGCAGAAAGAACATCAAACACAGCTAGAAAAGGAAAGAGTGTAGCTGCTCCAGGGGGAAGGAGCAAGTATGAATCAGCTCTCAGAGCTCAAGAAAATAGTCGGAATCCTCCTCCGCAAAACCGAGGTTTCTCATGGATCGCAATCATCCTCTCGGGTCTAAGACCCTGAACCTGACTTGCAGAAAGAGTTTTTTCCTGGTGGGATTTCCACACCTCGAGAAAAATGATCAATGGAAGCAGTCTTCTCTGCTCTTTACACACGTATCAAATGACTCTCGTTCTGAATTAAGAAGCTGGAGAGGTCGCACGTCCGTGGCGATGGACTCAGCCATTAGGCTGCCATACTGCTGCTTTGCTGACCTCCTAGCGCTCTGGAACTCGGTCACCTGTGGTCTTTTTCTAGACTCACAAGGTCATGACAGTGAGAAAATAGAACGCATGAGAACAAATCCTAAACAGAAAGATTACAGGAACGCCCCCTATGGAGAACAAGCGGGAATCACAGAATTAATTATTTTTAAATTTAATGAGGTTATTTCATGTTCGTTTTTAGGTATAAATATGATGTCATAAACATCATATTTGCGTACAGAGTCATCGAAGGGATAAACTAATAATGTTCGTTATGAACTACCACACTTTATTATCTGTATATGTTTATGTGGTGTGTGTGCGTGCATGAGTGTTCACACTTATGAGGTACATGAAGATACTTGTATACTTGTATGCAGATTGGGCAGCTATCTTCCTTCATCTTTAATTGTTTACTTTCTGAGGCAAGGTCTGTCACTTAACCTGGAACTAATTCAGCTAGTCTAAGATCCAGTTTGGTGGAGAGATCCTGTGTACACCTCCCAGGAACTGAGATCAGACAGACAGACAGACAGACAGACAGACAGACACACACACACACACACACACACACACTCTCTCTCTCACATGCACATGCACACATACACTCACGCACTCCTGGATGTTTTTTGTGGGTATTGGGGAACTGAATTCTGGTCCTCACACTTGCCGAGCAAGTGCTTTATCCACTGAGCCATCTCTTCAGCCCAGTCTAAATAACTGTAAGACTTTTGTCGGTGTCCACTGCTCATTTTCAGTTTGCCTGTGTTACTTGCACTTTTGGTTTCACACTTTGCTTTTTAATTTAAGTTTAAATTTGTGTTTTAAAACACAGTCTTTGACAAGATTTAGGCTAAAAGCTAATATGTTGAAATAACTCATTAGGTTGTTTCACAGAGTCCAAGAAAAGTCAAGAAGGGAGAAAGAACTGATTAATCTTAGAGAAATTAGCAATGGGGCTTTCGAGGACTTCTCACCACAGATACTCCTGTGACATTGGTTTCTGTGACATCAGTCTTGTGCCTTTGCTCAGCCACACCTCCTTTTTAATTCTTTGGAAAGAGCTCCTGTTTGACACAAGGTGGATCAAATATGCTACTTAAAAAAAAAACAGTTTAATAAAAATGTACATAAACAGGGATATAAATCTAGCCACCAGAGAAGCCACCTGTACAGAAGATAGAGAAATTCCTTAGGAATGGGAAATACACCTTCCCATTTCAAATTCCTGTTTTCTCCTATAGTGTTTGCATCTTCTTCCCTCTCTCCCCACTATCACCTCAGGCTAGTAATAGCTGTACATCTTATTTAACGATAACCAGGGTGAAGTCAAATGCCCTCTTAGACTGTGATAATGTAGTAGCTCTTACCCGACAACACACAGAATGTTCTTCCTTGATTACTAAATCTGTTTAGCTATTTTCTGAAAGTAAAATATAGCCATTTATGAATACCAGAAAATATGCGATATATGCATATGTATATATGTATATGTGTGTATATGTATGTATGTATGTATATCCTGCTATGTTCCATTCAATAATCTGTAAAATAAAAAATACTCTTGAACAATTCCAACAACCTTTACAAGATCTTCATCTTTCTTCAAATTATGGTACCTGTACACTCTCATTTCTTGAACATTTTTCTTTCCTTGGCCTCCCTGTAGCCCTATCCATATTGAGGAAAATATTACAAGGTTCATTTTTCTTTGCTTTACTTTTTCTTCCCTTATTTAATGATATTACTCAAGGACAAAATTGTCAATTTCATCCTGAAAAATACCTTTATGTTTTCAAAGAATTCTGTTTCACTCATACTCCAATAAAAGCTATACCTGTGTCAGAAATCATATAATCATTTTGGAATCACCACTCTCAATTTTCCCTTTCTTGGTATTGCTCCAAAACCCTAGAAATCATAGAATAATCTTTAAATCAGACTGCCCAATTTTACTGATAAATGGTTCTGTAAACTTCGATATATAATCACTAAATAATAGTGTTGCAGAAACATTATAGGTTTCAAATGAGCAAATCTAAGCAGCCTAACACTGTTTTCACTTGGATAAATTACTAAGAAATTCAGGAATCTTTACCATAGTCCTAAATTACAGGGCCGGATAGACAATAAAATAGTGTTCTATGTGCCTAGTCTTCAAATCAGTTTTCAATCCATCACAGAGATGCTAATTATGGAAAATGACCTTCTAGAGCCCAAACCAGCAAAAACTACAAGTCCCATGATGCAAAGCTCGAGCCTGAACCTATGTTACACAAAGTGCCTCCTGGGAATTGAAGTCTTCTCGTCACATACTTGGCAAACTAGATATTGTAGCCCCAATTCTCAGAAACTCACTTTTAGTAATGAAGTCTGTGAAAAAAACTGTCGATTACCTGTGACGGAATTAGATTTATTCAGGCCACTACAGGGACTGGGACCAATAATTCTAGTGTGAACCTCCGGGGGCGGCGCCGTGGTGTGGCGTCACTTCCGGGGGCGGCATACCTCCTCCTCCCACTTCAGGCCATCCCTTCCCTCCGGTTCGCGGGAACCACCAGGGTGGCGGAGCCTAGGCACGGAGCGGAGCTGGTGCTCAGGGGCCGAGGGTCACGTGAGGAGTCCGAGTGCCCGGGCAGGACGCGACCTGCCGCAGTCGAAGAGGAGCCGCCTTCCTCCACCTGACAGCGCGTGGTCGCAGAGCGCGCCAAGGTAGGACCTACCGCCTGGACGGCGGGCGCGCAGGAGGCTGCGGGGACGCGAGGGAGCCCGGAGCCCGCCGCACCCCTGGGCGCGCCTGACCTGCGGTCGCCCGGGAGAACCGGAGGCGCCGGAACCCGGCGGGTTGCGGCCCGCACCGATCACACCGCCCAGCCAGGCCCCCCGGGCCTGCGTTCCGCCACTGTGCTGTCACCCATGTCACAGGTAACGCGGGAGCATCCTCCGGGGGACAGACGTCAGGCGCCCCCGAAGAACGCGACACGCCCTCCGCAGGCTCGGCTCTCCCGTGGGTGGGAGTCCCGGGGCGCACACTTAGGCCGCCCTTGGCAGCCCGGGGCCTCAGGTGGCAGATGTCAGAGGCCAGCGCTGGGAACTAGGAGAATCCTTCTCAGTTATTCTTTTGGGGAGGAGACGGGGGATCAGGAAGAACCCAAGAGATGAATCTGCCGCTCAAGTTTCTTGAATGTTCGACAATAATTAAGGTTGCACTGGCCGCGCGAGGTTAAACACCCCGTTTAACCTCTGGACGTCTTCCCACGTCCAGAGGGGACAACTTGCTAAGTAGAGCAAATAAAGTTGGGCTGGTAGAACCCCTGTTGCTGTGTATAAATAGACCTGTCATTTCTCCTGGTCTGTACTTAAATTTCTGAGTTTATTACTTAACGACGTAATGGTAAATCATGACTTCTTTATTCTACAAAGTTATTCTGACATAAAGTACAACCATCTTTTGGACCTTGGGTTATTGAGAATTAATCATCTAGAAGCTAAAGCAAAAGTTTTAACCATTTAATTTGGCTGACTGTAAACCTGATTACTCCCACCCCACCCCCTTTTTTTTTCATTAACTTGATGAAGTTTACTTTTGAAATATATTTGATTCTAAGTTTTAAAAAAATGCTACTTTCAAAACAGTTGTTGCTGGCCTTGTGGTGGTGCAGGTGTATATCCCAGCACCTCTGGAGGCTGCAGCAATAACAAAAGTCAAAGCCTACCTGGGCGATTTCACAGGCAGCAACTAGGTAAGATAGTGAGACCCTGTCTAAAAATTAACATTTTTTTTTTAAGGAAAGAAATTTAGAAAACATGCATAGCATTTGCAAGTCTCAAATAAACTAAAAGAGTATTCCTTAATAATAATCTAAACTTCTGACTAGCCTGTGTAAATTCTTGGGAGTTTCAGTAATTGTATAAAAAAGTAAAGTGAATGACTTTTTTCGAATATAGTACTACCAGGATGACAAAACTTCTCTTCTTTATTTTTTTGTTGGGTGAGAGTGGACAGGGAATATGTTTTATGTATATTGGGATTAAGTCCATTTAAAATGAATATTGCAACAAAGGAAAGTAGACAAAAAAAATGATATATATCATGAAGGTCAAGAAATGAGATGTAAAACAAGTTTGTTCTCTTTATCATGTAAACAAGAGTCCACAGAGATAAATCAGATTAAAGGATGGCATTAGACATATGTCTTCATAAGTAACTTGAGTGTCACAAATTAAGAGAATGTGTTTTCCTTTGGATTGAGTTCTAGGTTAAAGACTAATTCTTCAATATGTCCTTCTCATTCTTAGATAATGAATTTCTAAGAAGAAAACAATGAACTGTGTATCAGTTGTTCTTTAAGTGTCTGGACTTAAAGGTGAACAAGTTTGTTGCCAAGACCAAAGAAGATGGCAACCCCTTATGTCCCAGTTCCAATGCCAATAGGAAACTCTGCTTCCAGCTTTACAAACAACAGAAATCAAAGGAGTTCTTCTTTTGGTAGTGTGTCAACAAGCTCAAACTCTTCTAAAGGCCAGTTAGAAGACTCAAATGTGGGCAGTTTTAAGCAGACGAATGTCCAGGATCAGATGGACAGTATGTCATCAGTCTGTGGCAGTCCTCTCATTAGGACTAAATTTACAGGTACAGATTCATCCATTGAATATTCCACTAGACCAAGAGACACTGAAGAACAGCATCCTGATGCAGTGAATTGGGAAGATAGACCTTCAACACCTACAATTCTAGGTTATGAGGTTATGGAAGAGCGGGCCAAATTTACTGTAAGTATTGGCTTATGTGTGCTGAATAAGGCAAGCTTATACTTCAGATTCTTGACCATATAGTTTTTGGGATCCAGTTTTGTTTTGACATTATGTTTATGAGAGTCACTCTTAATCTTGCATAAATTTAGGTAGCTCATTTTTATTGCTGGCAATACTTGTTTTTTGAGGTTCTTCTTGACACTACTGCTGTGATCATTTAGTACCGATCACTTGAGAAGTCCATGGACACATTTCCATTTACAGTCTTCTTAGGAGTAAAGTTGTTAGTTCTGTAGCCCAGCATTGGAAATCACTGGGGAGCCATGCTCTATATGTGGGCTATCGTTGCAGTGTGGGATTTCCACTCGTTTCACACCCTAGTGTTGGCTTTTTCCTTCCTTCTTATTTTATGTTTTCTAGTTTATAAAAAATGTGAGTAACTTAATGACTAGTGACATAAAACACTCAAACCTTTTTGGCTATTTGGATAATTTCTTGTACATTCTGTACATCTCCAGTTTGCAGTTTTCTGTGTTCTAGACCAGGCTCTGGCTAGCACTTCTCTGTAGTCTGCACTTCATATAATGCTGTGAAGATGTTGCCCATATTTTTGTCTAACAGTTTTTTGTTACAAACTTTAACATTTATATCTGCAGACCATCCAGAAGTGATTCTTAAGTCCATGTTGTGATGAAAGGCCCAACCATTTATATTTTTCTGAAAATCACTTAATCAGGCACATAGCTAAAAGTCTTCATTTCCAATGTTTCTTGTGGCATATCATAAAGGTGAATCTCCTGTGCGCCACTTTTCTGCCTTTTACCAGTGCCACAATCCTAGTTAGTGAAGCAATTAGTAGATGCTGACACCCAGTACTTCCAGCACACTGTTGTTGCTCTGGACAGCCTGTGCTATTATTCTCCCTATGCACTAAGATTTGTTATGTCTGTAAACCAGCTGGAAAGAACATCGTATTCACAGTACTGTCCTTAAATATCTGATGAACCCATCAATATTAGTCTTGAATTCCTCCTAATAACGTTTTGAAATGTCCATACAGAGGCCATGCCAACCTGGATTTCTGTCTGATACAGCCATGTGATATTTGTAGAAGAGATCGACATTTGTTTTCCATTTTCTAACTAATTTTTTTCAAGTCTTATCTAGCTTTAATATTTTTGAGTTTGGTTTTATTTTGTTTCTTTTTTTGGTATTTGGAGACAGGGTTTCTCTATGTAGTCCTGGTTGTTCCTGGAACTCACTATGTAGACCAGGCTAGCCTTGAACTCATGCAGATCTGCTTCCCTCTGCTCCTAAGTATTGGGCTTAGGCATGGGCCACCATTCCCAGCTTGGTTTAAATACTTTAATATTGTGTGCTTGTGCACATTAGCCTGTATGTGTTTATCATTAACCTTGCTAACGTTACATTAAATCAAACAGTTTGTTTTTTGATTTTCTTGAACTATATAGTTTTTGTGTTTATTCTGCTGCTTCATGCTATTAACAAATGCCTGGAGGAGAGACCCTCCAAGGAAAACAGTTGACGTGAGTGTTGAAGAGTCTAGTACATAGGATGCAGTTATACTGCTGGAATAGGAAGAGACATTTTACCAATTACAACTTGATGGCTATTTCTTCACACTCACCTACCCATTGTATGAAAGAAAGTGTACTCATTAATAGTGTCCTAGGGTATAAATGCTTGTGTATGCCTAGATTCATATGTTGAAGCTTAACCTCCAAGTTGGTGCTGCTACAACATAGCTCCGAGTTGGAGAATTGGCTCAGTGAGTAAAAGTGCTTGCTGCCAAGCCTCGTGGCCTTAGTTCGTTCCCAGGTCCCACGTGGTAGAACCAGAGAACAGTTCCTGAATGTTGCTCTCTGACCTCCACACATGTGCTGTGGCATTTTGTCTTGATCATGCTTTAAAAACTTAATTTGCTGTCTTCATATCCATACATTTGATTCTCTAACTGATTTTGTATTTTTTACATAAAGATTGCTTGATATTTCAAGTAAAGTTTTCTACAAATGTTTGATTTCTTCCTTTCTCTGTTCCCCCTTCCTACCTCTCCCCTTTCTCAATATCCCCTGCCTGTCTCTCTTCCTTTCTCTCTTCCTAGGTATATAAAATCCTAGTAAAGAAAAGCCCAGAAGAAAGCTGGGTAGTTTTCAGAAGATACACTGACTTCTCCAGGCTTAATGACAAAGTAAGTAGTCAGTCCCCCGAGCTGCCTTCGATTGTCAGTTATGGGTCTGTTCCCCATATCTTCACTGTGTGTAGCTTCCTGTAAGTCCTTAAGTCTTGGTGGGTTCACAGGAATGTCATGTAGTTCATTTTACTATAGCAATCATTAGTGTCATCTGCACACTTAGCTACATATTTTTGAAAAATCATTCTGATCTATTTCATATATGATTATATAACCTCAAAAGTTTGAGGAAATCTACATAGCATCACTTACAATCAAAGGAAAGTGAACAGAAGTCTGTAATGTTAATATTAGTTGTATTGGTGCCTGCATTGTTAAAACTCTTGTGAATAGTGGTTGGGATAGGGGTGCGGTTGCACTTCAGGACTAGACAAACTCACAGTCAAGCTTTTGTCCAGGCTGGACTCTTACCTGGTGTCTCTGGGGAAAAGTCAGCTTCCAAGCTCATTCAAGTTTTGGTCAGAGCTTGGTTTCTGAATGTTGTAGGGCAAGGCACTTGTTTGATTGATTTCTGTTAGCCAGAGATCGTTCTTAGGGCATGGATCCATTCTTGTTTGTGGTTGGTCTATTTTTAAAGTTTAGCTAACTTTTTAAAGTTTGTCAAAAGTTGAATACATAATACACCAGAAAAGATAATAATGCATACATAATGAATACATAATGCACCAAAAAAGCCAGTTGAGCAGTATTTAACAATATTTATGAAATCAGAAATGTGATTACAGCTGCAGTGAATCCTACTTGTTATCCACCAGGATGCCTGACATGAAAAAGTAGAAAAGACCATGTCCGGGCAAGGGTAGAGCAACTGGAATGCCTGCACACACAGCTCTGGAAGAGAACAAGGAGCAGCAGGAAACACTGGTTTAATTATCACAAGCTTGTTTGGTGAATAATATCAAGTAGTCTGTGGTATAGAACAGTCCCAGTCATGTAACTGAGTTAAACATCCTCTCGTTCTCTCTCTCTCTTTCAGTTAAAAGAGATGTTTCCAGGCTTTCGATTAGCACTTCCTCCAAAACGCTGGTTTAAAGATAATTACAATGCGGACTTTCTAGAAGATAGACAATTAGGATTACAAGCATTTCTTCAAAACTTAGTAGCTCACAAGGACATTGCTAATTGGTATGTAACAAATTGAAATAAGAAATTATAAAATCATTTCAAAAACAATTTTAAACTGAATAAATTTAGGATCAACTTCATATCAGCATATATTGGAGGGTGGGGATGTAATTACTTCTCAAATACATGGAATTTTTTGCTTTCTTTCAGTTGATTTTATTTAGCATTTCATTTTTATTGAAACTTTAAATGTGAAGAGAGAAATATCAGTGCACAATGTCCTCAAACTATCCAGCTGTAAACTTGGTTTTAGTGTCAAGCATGTTAGTAATCATTTAGACAAAATGTCTCACATAGTAGTCAATTTTTGGCTAATGTAAAAATAATTTTGAGGCTAATTTTTTATATCTTTCCCAAGTAATATAAAAATTAGGAATTTAGATTAATTCATGTAGTAAAATAAAATTTCTGGACACACTGAATAGTAGAGAAGAATCAGAGATTTTATTTTTTGACTTCTGAATATAAGAAAATCTCTTAATGAAATATATTTCTTGAAGGATTTATGTTATTAGAACAATTTTGAAAACCTGCAGAGAGCATTTATAGTGAGCAGGAACATATAGCATGAGTCTGTAGCTGTGTTGTGATAGTTGAATAATCCGCTCTGATTCCCCGGCGGCACCAGTGAATTCTTTGCTACCTGTGCCAGTATTCTAGATTCTCAAATGAAAGACACGTGCGCAACACACACACACACACACACAGCCTTATAATTAATAATGCTTTAAGCAGCTCAATGGCGGGCCCACTCCCAAACCTCCACATGGCTAGCACACTCTCCCCAATGATACTCCTAAATTATTACGTACTAAATCCTATATTCCATCCTGGCCAGCTCAGCCTGAGGCCCTCATGGACTATGATTCCCCACCTCTTACATGTCTCTCTGTCCTGCACTTCTCAGGCCTGATCTTTCTGCTTCCCCAGCATAGTGGTTCTGCTTCTTCTTTGGTCCCCTTTCCCCATTGGCCACTAGCAACTTTATTCACCAATCAGACCAGTTGGATTCAGAGACTCTCAGTATCTTACATGCAGGATTCCCAAATAACATAATGCATGTAATAAACCAAGTCCACAGCATGGCTGTGTGCAGTTTTTCAAACAGTAATGGACAATAACAAAGAAACCCACCACTTTCTCCCTTTCTTCATTCCATCTTTATGCATATCACCGTCAGCCTTCCATGAGACCTGTCTACTCTGTGTGAGCATCTTGCTCTTCAGTGTGTGCTACCTCAGCTTGAAGAACAGGCTTCAGGCATTTGTCCCCCTTTCCAGCATCATTGTCTGTAGACCTGCAAGTCATCTTCCACACACCCTTTAATCTCTTCCCTTAGGACCCATCCAGATGTATCTCCTTCTCCTCTGTCACTGCCATCTTCATCCTAGTGCACACAGGTCTTACCTTAATTAACAGTCTTCTCTCCTATCTTCCTCCCCTCACTCACTCGTGTTTCTGTCGCTCACTACAGCCTCTGGTCTTCGTGCAATACAGTTTGATGAGGTCGTTCTGGTCCCAGCCTCCTTGCCTATCTTTCCAGCAATGCATTTGTTATCCCTCCACTCACCCATTCTGTGTGCATCTGCCATAACCATCTCCTCGTTGTCTAACGCTAACATGCTTCTTGGTCTTTGTTTTCTTCAAAGGCAGCATTTCATACTGCTACTCCACTGTAATTCCTGCACATTCCAAACTTTCCGCATAGACTTCACTTCGTTAGGTCACTGGCCTTTTTGACTAGCACCTTGCCTCTCCATTACCAAAACCAGGTCTCTGCTTTCACATAGTGTTTGTAGGAGGCCTTCGCTGGTTTGAAAGTTGTGTCCTAGTGCGTTCAGATACCTTTGGCATGTAATGAGCTTCTGTACTTCTAGGTGGGATGATACTAGCTTTCTACCAGTCTGAAGAATTGAGAAGATAACACTTGAGTCGTCATATATAGTTTAGTTGTCCTGGGAATCCCAGTTAAGAAAGGCTAGTTGGTACTTGACTTTCTTCACGTTTTGCTTTGCACATTGTTTTTTATTACTTGGTTTTTTTCTTTTTCTTTCACCAGATTTTAAAATCTTGTTATGTGGTTATTTCATTCCTTGGGCAGCATCCCGAGCTTCACACAGTGCTGACTCAGTTAGTTTTCAGTGTCTCTTGAATGAATGAATGAATGAATGAATGAATGAATGAATGAATGAATGGCAGGACTATTGGCAGTCCATTAGAAAAGAGGAGTTTGTACCAATGAGACTATAAAGAGATATATATTTTTTGAGGAATATAAATTTACATTTCAGGAAAACCACTAACAAAAACTAGTGTACATAAATCATTAAAGGCCTTTGAAGTTTATCTCATTAAAAAAAAAATAACTATAAGAAATCCATACATGCTTTCTCTGTTCTGTTGCCCCATATTCAGTAAGTCTTTAAACTGAAAATGTGCTAAATTACAGTCTCTAGGGGCCACTTTAAATAACCTTTTTTATAATTTTATTTTTAACTAGCAAAATATAACTGTTTTTTAAATTACCAGTAATAGATTTTGGACATTAAAAGTTAGGAATTGCAGCCAGGTGTGTAGTACAGGAGCCTGGAATATCAGCACTTGGAAAGTAAAGGCTGGAGATTTTGTATGTGTGAGTTAAGCCTGGCCTATCTAGAAAGGCCATATCGAAAAATAAAATAGATGAAATTAAATCCATCAAATCTTCTTATCAGGAAGCAAAAGGGGGAGGGTCAGTAGAGAACATGTATCTTACATGCACAGGGCTGTGGCTTTGAACCCAGAAGTGCCCAAAAAAGAGTAGACTTAAACCAGGCATGGTGGAACATGCCTTTAATCCCAGTACTTAAGGAAAAGGAAGGTAGATCTCTGTGAGTGCAAGGCCAGCCTGGTCCATATAGTGAGTTTCAGGACAGCCAGGGCTATGTGGAGAGAGCTGTCTCAAAACAAAACAAAACAAACAAAACAAAACAAGTAAATAAGAAAGGTAAAAAGAAGTTTACTTTGTTAGAGACATTCAGAATTCCTAAAACTGGAAGAGGTGGCTCAGTGGTTAAGAGCACTTGTTCCTCTTGTTCCTCTTGCAGAGGACCTGGGTTCAGTCTGTCTGGTGGTCTTTAGGAATAGCTAATACTCCAGTTCCAGGCAAGACCTTTCTGCCCTACGCAGGTGCATGTACATACGATACATACATGCAGACAGGGCACTTACACAAAGTCAATCTAAAAGCGTTTTAAAGGCTCCTGAGACAGCACGCTGAGCTCTCCTCAGTGCATAGATGTGCACTTCAGGAAAATGAAAGTTTCTTACCAAGTAAGTTGGTGAAAGTTTTAACTTTCTTATCGTGTAGGAGTATTAAAGCGTAGGAAGTATGTAGTTTACCTTACATTTATTCATCTAGGTCTACTGCTGCTTTTGTTATACACCATGAGACATCTAGGAAATCCACTTAAGAACTTACATTAGGCTGAGAATAGAGTACTTTTCTTTGTGATAAATTACACATTGTTTTCTGTGTGATATTGAACATGGTCTTACAGTGAAAGAGTTCTTTAAATAGCATGAGAAGGTGAAGAGAAGGATGATTTCTCTGTCCTAAACGTTAGCCCCGCAGCTGCGTGGTCACGTGTCATATAGAGAACTTGGCAACGGTTTGGATAAAAGAAGGAAGTGTGTAAATTGCTGTTCTGTGTGATGCAGAGTATTAAAGTAGAAGCACTAGAAGGGGGGAGCAGTACTGGAATCTGGGTTTGTAGGAAGTGTAGGGTTTGTATGGCTAGAAAGTTAGGTTGAGATTGAGGGTAGGAAACTGTGTGATCAGAAAGGAGGAATTACAATGTGAGATGTAAGTCTGAGGCTGCCACAGAGCTATGTACAGATTCAAAAACTGCCATAGTGCTTCCCTGATTTGTTTTTGTGTTGTCTCCACCTTTCATGACTGTTCTTCTATAAACATGATGCCTGCTTCTCAGCCTGTCAGAGGCTGAGTTACCTGCAGCAGGTCTGCTCTCATTGGTACTGCTTCTGGTGCACTCTGTACAAGCTGTCATGGCCTCCTCCATCTCAGGTCAAAGGCTTTATTGTATTTAAAAAATACAGGAGAGAAGAGTTTTTTCATTTCCTTTATGCTAAAAAGGGAACAGAATAAATTTCCCCCAAGGGGGAAAAGAACAGATAAAATTTCTACACTTTATTAAGTGTCACTTATAGATTACTACAAAGAAACATATAGTGTGTACTTTACACTCTAAGCACTCAGTGAGTGAGGCAGGAGGACCTCAATTTACAGACCAGCCTGGCCTATGGAAGACACACTGTGGGTGTGGGCGTGGTGTGTGTTCACACGTGTGTGCATGTACTTGTGCTAGAGGGTTGGCTCAGTGGTTAACAGCATTGATTGCACTTCCAAGGGACCAAATTTGAGCACCCAGATGGCAGCTGACAACCATGTGTAACTCCAGTTCCAGGGTATCTGATGATCTCTTCTCCTCCCCAAGAGCACTGTGTGTACAGTGCACAGACACACACACACACACACACACACACACACAAAACACCCAGACACATCAAAATACCAAAACTATTAAACACAATTGACAATAACCTTTAGTGTATCTTTGTACATCCAGATAATTGTTCACGTATTAAGCTTCTCTAGCTTTTCCTTCTGATACACTGCACACTTAGTGCTCTGATCGCCTGTGTGCCCAGAGCACAGCTGTTGTCATCCGACAGCTGCCAGCTCTTAGTGCTGTTAGAACTGCTCCATCTGGGACAGGCCAAAGTGGAGAGTAGAGGAAAGGAAATTAAGAAATGCTAGTTTAAAAGTATGGAGAGTATTGTGTTCAGATCTACTTATAAAACACAAAGCAAAAACAGACTATTTTCATGATAACGGGGCTTATTAGAAATTTTCAATAAATATTTACGTAGAGCTTATTGTGTAGTATGGCTACACAAAGATCAGTTAGGGGCCAGTCCTGTATTAAATCTAAGTGAGAAGATGTGTCCCCAAAAGTGATAATGGACAAAATACATTTGTTAGTGGAAGAAATGTCAATGTTTACCATGGGATGACATTTGAGCTGGTCTCTGAAGAAAGGATGATATTTGGCCCATCTTTGAAACAGTTAAGAAGGGTTTGTCAGATGAAAGAGAATTTTCTAATCAAACTACAGAAGTCAGGCCTACAGGTCATATGCTGGGAACAGCATGAAATTTGGTTTGTAAAGTGCAGTTAAGTTATTTGCACAGTGTCAGTGAAAACACAGCTGTCTAATGCTCTCTCCTGCGCTGACACCACTTCGTCCTTATGTGCCCTAGCAGTAGTTACTGTTCTAAGTCTTCACAGTTGTTTCACATCCTGTTTCCAGTGGTTTTCTCCTTTTAAACTCTTTAATCTACCCGTTAAACCTTGAGAAGTCCTGTGGGGAAAAAGCTTTCAGACATTACACCAGACTATCAGGGAAGAGTGGGATGTGTTGGGGGCGGGGGGTGGGGGTGGGCAGCTAATGAGAAGCATTTGTGGATAATAATAAATACGCTGGACCATGAAGCATAAGAGTCAGGTTGGGATGGGAAGGTTGATCCAGGATAAGAGTCGGCATGAGTAGACACTAGTCAGCATGAGACAATGCTGTAAACCCAAGGATATAGGTTGCTAGAGTGTTGTAAAGAAAGTTAACACTAGTCTAGGTAGTTGTTCTATGCCAGCTCTGAGACCTAAGCTCTACTCCCTCTTGCTAGGGGAACTATAGATGAGATTTTGAACTATGGGTCACAAAGGACCAAACTGATTAGTACAGATTCTAGTAGGCTAAAGGTTTCCTGGTGCAGGTGATCAGAATCTGCCTGAGCTCCCTGGAGCTTCCCACTACTTCAGAAGCCTTACTTCACTTTTATCTACCTGTGGGTACATCACAGACAGAATTGGTAGGTGGGGTTATAATTTCTACATCACTGGTAATCCTCTTCTCCTTTGTGCTATTAAACTACTTGTAGTATTCTCAGTACCAGAACTTGAGAGTGGTAATACAAATTGAATGTGTTCAGAGAGGGGTGGCCTGCAAGGAAGTATTTAACTTAACCAGTACATAAGACAAAATCATTTTCAGATAGAAGGGGGCGCAGACTTATTCTCAGAAGACAAATTTAGGGTCTGTTTCTACCACTTGCACTATGTGACTGAAAAGGTCATTTTTCTATATAGACTTTGATATCGTCTCAGAGATAGAGAAGTACCTTGCCTTTCAGAGCACTGAGTGGGAGAGCAGTGTGACACAGTGTACAAGTTTTAGTACATTGGAGATGTTTCTAGAAAATGAAGCACTGGAGGAAGTGGGGACCATCCTCAATGCATGGTGGTATCATGTAAACGATTTGGGGTATCCTGATTGATTCAAAGAGCTGAACGAAGATTCAGAAGTAGAAGTTTTAGGGAGACAAATTTACTACTTAGTAAAAGAAATAACGTAAAAAAAAAAAAAAAAAAAAAAAAGAAATAACGTGTTCACTCACAGGGTGGTTTCTATACAAAACAGAAACGGAGCATCACCTGCTGTTGCCTGAAGCTTAAAGGGGACAGAAAGCATAATAAGCAGTTGATTCGGCTGCATCACAGTGAAGATCTTCCATGTGTCCTTTCCCCATAATGTAAAGACTTGACAGTCTACAGCCTGCTTACCATCAGCTTCTTTGTTCTGTCTCTGGACTTTTATTTTCTTAATACTACTTTTAATATTTCTAGTTTTCTTTTAAAGAGATCTCACTGATATCCAACTTACCTCTTCATGATTACACAGCTTTGTCATTATAAACCTCTCTGGCCCAATATGACCCCAAAACCCTATTCTCTTTTCAACACAGTGTGGCCTGTCCTTTATATAGTGTGTCAGTTAACCATATTCTTGCCATTTACAAATAAGAAATTGCACATTGCTGGACAAAAAAAAAAAAAAGAAATTACACATATATGTCAAGTTATGTCAAGTTATCTCTTAGGCCTGCAATTGCTGTTTGGAAGAGATCGTGTTTACTGTGAGGAAGTTTGATGGTCCACTGTCTTAACCCACTGCTGTAGGGGGTGATATTTAGAAAAGCCTTGGCACAGGCCAGCTATCTAACCATCAGGGTGGCTCTGCTTAGCTCTGGCTGCCATGTTCCTCACTAGAAGCAGCCAGAAGAAGGGCACCACAGCTAGAAGCGACCAGAGGTCAAGCGTGCTACAACTAGACCCACAAGGCGCCAGTGAGGGGAATGGCTCTGTCAATCCACCACACTGCATCCACAAAGATTGGCTGACCCCCAGACAATGTCTGCCATCCTCGCATTATCCAGTAGAAATGAGACTCTTAAAGTTTAATGATTATCTAAAGAATTTGTATATTTAGAAATGCTCAGTCAACAAGATGCCCACACAATTAGAGTTGTTACCCAATATCCAACCTTGTGATAGAAGTTGCTACCCAGGACAGCTTTCGACCCATCCATGGTTCTCCATGGTCCATAGCCTCCTTCTTCTCCCCTCCCTCCCTCTCTTTCTCCCCTTCTCTTCCTCTTTTTCTCCCATCCCATTCCTCTCCTCCTAGTTCCACCTCCTCTACTGCCTAATCACGGAGCTCCACTGGGAGTGCAGTGTAGCAGAATGAATATCCTGCTACACACTGCCGATGATACAAAGTATATCTGTGGGAATATTTCATTATATAAAACAATTGCTAATTAAGAGATGTTAGAAGCTTTCCTCTTAATATGTGGGGGAATGTGTGTATGAAATAATAAACATAGCAAGGGCAGTCTTTAAGGTATTTCAGAGTAAAGGCTTCTTAGACCTTAGAAGGAGAATATAAAATAAGAATTGCTTTCCTTCATAACAAGTACTATTGCCTCCTTGAAAGTCAAGAGTGAGGTCTGCTACTCGGGCTGCTGTCCTCTACCATTATTCTGAATTGTGCTGATGGTGATATGGGTCTGTATGTAACAGGAATCTTGGGGTTTTTATTTACGTTTGTAAGATCAAATAACTTTAGTAAAACCTTTCTATGCTTTATAGTCTGGTATTTGCATGTGTCTTTACTTATGTAAAGACACAAACAAATTGTTCATTTTTATATTATCTACAAAATCATTTGCCTCACACACCTGTATAGCTTCAATGTGGCTTTTGTGTTCTGCTGTCTTTTGTAAATTTATTTGTATGCCAGCTAATTTTTTTGCCTTTGAAAGCCTTGCAGTGAGAGAATTTCTTTGTCTGGATGATCCACCAGGTCCATTTGATAGCCTAGAAGAAAGCAGGGTAAGTGCTGTATTATGTGTCACGTGAAAGAGAAATAAATAATACAGTACAATTACTACATTGTTTCTTTGATGGATCTGCAAACAGCAAATGATTATCAGTTCAAACTACAGTGATTTTATACAGACAGCTTTTAATATTTGAATCAAAGGTTTCTTTCATTGAAAAACATGGACCTAGTTTAGTGAACAGATAAAAATTGTAGTAGCATGTAATGAATAAAAATCTAAAATTAAATCCTTTCTACTTAGTTTTACTGCTTCAAAACTGAATAAAAGGCTGCAGGGATTTAGATTTACTTCATTTAGCACTGATTTTATGATGAGCATTCCCTTTCTGAGGAATGCAAGTGAGGAGCCCACTGTTACATTCAAGTTGAGCTGATCCTCTGAGGGAGATGGCATTGTCTTGTTAGCAATTCAGCTCGTGTTTGATGGTACTCAGATTACAATAATTGACGCATTAAAGTGGTCCATTTCTTGAAGCAATAGGCTAGATTCACAAAACAGATTTGGTAATAATAGATTAGCTAGAATTTTATGCAAGTTTACCCCCAAATGTTTAATGGCATTTAAATGAAACCAATTTAATTGGTAGGCTTGTAGTTTGTGCAGTTAAACTGCAGCGCTTGTATTGGAGTAAATGCTGTAGCTTTTTTAAAAACAGCTTTATTGAAGTAAAACCTTCAAAAGCTTTATTCAGTTGTTATTTTGTTATTTCATTGTAAATACACAGCTTAATAATTTTTAGTATTTATACAGCTGTGGTATCATCATAATTTAGTTTTAGAATAGTTACATTTCCTCAAAAAACTTTCTAAAAACATTTTACAGACTGTACCCTTAGCCCAAGACAACCCATAATCTGCTTTTCTTCCCTATAAATTCACATTTTCTGTTTCATGCAATAATGTGGGGTGTGTTTATACATATAATTCACGTACAGTGTACATAATCTTTTGGGTATATGATGTGCATGACAAAGCTTACATATTTGATCTTTGCTGCTTTCCTTCACCGAGCATGTTTATAGGCTATCTCACTGGATAGCTTCCATCACCACTTTTCAGTCTTCTTTCATTTTTTTAATGCATGCACTAATTGCATTTCCCCGGCCCCCATCTGGATGGTACTTACATGGTTTGCAATTTTATTCCATCATAAGTCACTATGGACAGTTTCTTTAAAACATTGATACATGCATGCTTTCCTTTCCCTTGGGTTATGTCCTGGGAAAGGAATTATTTTCTTGTAATGTATTCTGATGTTTAACTTTTTAAAGAAATTCATAATTTTTTCTAAACTACTAGACTGTTTTACGTAGTGGTTTCTCACTGGTAGTTAAGGAGAGTTTTTATTTCTCCATTCCCTCACAGACATGTGACATTACAAAACTTCCTTTTTCCCACTGATTGTTTTTCATCCAGCCCCTTCAATGGGTCATTTCTTGTCTTCACTATCAATCTAGAGGAAAAGTCAGCCTTTAATTTTATTGTCATTTCTGTGTATATGATGGATATTTCTGCTCTGTTTGGAAGATCTGCCTTGGACTTGTAATAATCTGATTGGGATACATGAACATGTGGCCCTGTGTTCATCACACGCATGCTTCCTGGGCCTGGTGGCTGGAGGTGTGGTGGCTGAGGTCTCAGGTCCTGGGCAGGCCCTCCTCCCTCATCCTAGTCTCCTTGTAATGTTTACTTGTTTGTGTAACTCTGAAGTGTTGATTTTTCTCCAGTTAATTTTACTCAGTTATATATTCTCTTTGTTTGCAAGATTGGGTTGTTTCTATAGATTTATCTTTTGAGTTCAAAAGTTCACAGCTCTGTCCTATCAGGTCTACTGTTGAGTGTGTCTTACTCATTTGTACTTTAGTCCTTGAAGTTTTTTAACTCCAGAATTTTCATTTGCTTCTATTTGTCATTCTTTCTCATTATTAAGAATCTCGAATTTACTGGGTAATAAATATACCTTTAAAGTTTTTAATTTTTTAGTATACCTAACATGCAAGCTGCTTCAAAAGTCACTATTGTATATTATTTGAGGTCATTTAGAGATAGTTTCTAATTGTTGTTTTTCATACACATTATCATATTTCATATATATATGATATCCTATTGTTTTGTTGAATGCTGCACACATCAGATGCATTTAGCCACCCTCAGATCCATTTAGCATTTAGTTTCTGCTTTATAGACTGTTGTTATTGGTCTTCTCGTTTAATAACTGTGGTATTTGTCTCCGCAGCATATGTAGTCACTGAGTTTTATCTGATTTTGTTATTTTGACCTAGAATGTGTTTGAAAAGTTCTATTTTAGGTAGATATATTACACTGTGCAGCAGTTAGCATTGTTACTTTTTCAACTCATAGAGCTCATGGTTTCCATTCCTCTCAAATAGAGTATTCTTCATTACATTTGGAGAGTTATTCTCAGACTTTGCTCTGTCAGTTGACACATCTTGTCAGCAATGTTTCCCATCACTCGTTTATACTATTACTACTCTTGTCTAGGCTAGGTTGAATTCTTGGTTACCAGGTGGATATTCTGTACTAATGGCTACGTAGGCCACTTATATAGTTGCCCCGTTACCATACTTCATCATAGTTTCTGTGATTTTTATTTTACTGCACTCCAGGTTACAAGTGTGATCTGTAAATCATTTTTGATAGTAAAACTTGCTTTTTGCATCAATACATTAATTGACTTGGCTTTTCTGTATGGGTGACCATTCATCCAAGTACCACTTGTTAAAGTGTTCACTTTCCTTCGTGAGTTAACTGTAAATCATTTTCACCTTGCCTGTGTGTGACCAGTCAGCTCTGTTCCAGTTCATGCCTCCTCCTGACAATTGTGTACAGT
This sequence comes from Rhabdomys pumilio, assembly GCA_030674055.1. Classification (NCBI taxonomy): domain Eukaryota; kingdom Metazoa; phylum Chordata; class Mammalia; order Rodentia; family Muridae; genus Rhabdomys; species Rhabdomys pumilio. The sequence continues at coordinate 70,132,215 of JANHMN010000012.1, read as the reverse complement.
TAATTACAGTAGCTTTAGAAGCTCAATGGTCGCATCACAAAGGTTATTTTCCATGTTGGGATTGGTTTTGATTTTTGTTTTTGTTTTTCAAAATTGCCTATTTATTCTTTCATGAAAATTTTATAATCAACTTGTGAATTCCTTGAAAATCCTATTGCATATTAGTTGAGAATATCTTCAGTAAAGGTTTGATTTTTTTTTTTCTTCTTAAACTTTCAAGACGGGATTTATATTTCATCATTCTGTTGACAATAGGTTTATAATCTAAATTTTTATGATTGAATTACTGGATTTTGTATATTTGTTTAATATACCTACTCTATGTTTGTAGAACCTTTTGAATTGGCTGTATTAGTAATTATAATCTTACAATACTAATATCCACAGTTTTCCCTCTGTCCCCTAATATCATACGTGGTGCTTTCTGGTACTATTATGTTTGCCAGTATTCTTGAAGATAAATTGAAGCCCTCACAGTGGGCATACTTTGCCCTTTTTTTTTTTTTTTTTTCACCTTAAAGAAAGAAATCCTGTGTCATGTTAGATGTTTTCTTTTCTTTTTTGTTTTTTTTTGGTTTTTGGTTTTTGGTTTTTGGTTTTTTGTTTTTTTTTTTTTCAAGACAGGGTTTCTCTGTGTAGCCCTGGCTATCCTGGAACTCACTCTGTAGACCAGGCTGGCCTCAAACTCAGAAATTCGCCTGCCTCTGCCTCCCAAGTGCTGGGATTAAAGGCGTGCGCCACCACCACCCGGCATGTTAGATGTTTTCTGTAAGCTATTGGTAGTTTTGCTAGTGTCTCCTTTTGTGGTTAAGAAAGTTATTCCCTATTTTTAGTTTGCTGTGTTGTAGGGCATATGTTTCCATGTGCTTGATGGTTTTATTTACATAAGCACAAATTATATTCATAGACTTTCAAATGATAAAGAATTGTTTATGAGAGAAATTTTCATTTTTAATTGCTGAATTTAGATGATAATGATTTTATATCAAACTACTGAATATATTGTTTTCCTTTTTATCTCTAGTGTCAAGATTATTCTAGTTTCCTAAGCTCAAGAATAGTCCTTCTTTTTCTGTTCTCCAGAGCTACTTGAATACTGTTATAGCTTTTGTTACTTCAGTCTTTATAGAACGTACCTGTAACACTAATTTGACTGGTAATTCCTTTAGTTTATCAGTTTAAATAACCAACTATTGTGTTTAATAAATGGTTTATTCAGATTATCTATTCTTCATTTTTTTAAGTGATATTCTCTTACTTTACCTGTAATTATATATCCATTTTCAGCATTTGCTACTATACTTATTCTCAAGGAAGAGAACTTACAGGTACCCCTGATGAATGGGAACTGAGTGCCAGAATAGTAGTAATCTAAAAAGATAAGTGTGAAGAACAAACTGTCTGGACTTTTACATGTACAACTTTGATGTCTGTGTTCTGACTCTTCAGTAATGTTTTTGAAAGAGGTAATGCTTTGGTACATAATTTTTTTTCCTTTGCCTTCCTGTTCTTCATAAAGGCTTTCTGTGAGACTTTAGAAGAGACTAACTACCATTTACAGAGAGAACTGCTTGAAAAGCAGAAAGAGGTGGAATCTCTGAAGAAACTGCTGGGGGAAAAGCAGCTTCACATAGATGCATTAGAGACCAGAGTCAGGTGGGTCAGGACACATGTATCTGCAGTCTGGCTAGTCTGACTCTACACACTGGAGTCCCAGTGTCCTTTAGATCTTAATGTGAGTTAGGAAATGTCGGATTCTGAAAGTCCTGGGCTCTTGGCCTACTTCTTTATAAACTAATGGAATGTAGAAGCCTGAACATTTAAGGATGAGAAACCTCAAGAAAATAAACCTATAGCTGATTAAAATGTTGTGTTTCCATGTACCATCGTGACATGACTTCTTCAAACTTCTGACTATAAAAGCTGGAGTTTGCCTTCCCATCAATATATACTGAATGCATGTGGGAAAGGTTCTAAATTATTACAGCTGATGATTTCACTATCATTTCCCTTATTTAGCAGTTAGTCACATAACTGCGAAGTCTAAGAGTGCTGTGTGTTTTCATGACAGTGAAGGCACACTGTTCTTACTCAGAAGAAATAACTTTCTGTTGTAACTTACCTTTAGAACATTGTCCTTAGAACCTGGAGCATCACTGTATGTGTCAAGAGCAGAAGGTGGACAGATCCTAAGGGTGGAGTCCTCAGTACTTCAAGCCAATCGGAATGTCTTGGATGAAGAATCTAGGTATATAATTGTCTTAGGGTTACCATGATTGTAGTGAAACACTCATGACCAAAGCGACCAAGGGAGGAACGGGTTTACTTGGCTTCCGTGTTCATCATTGAAGGGAGTCAAGACAGGAATTCAAACAAGGCAGGAGCTGATGCAGAGGCCCCCATGGAGAGTTGCAGCTTACTGGCTTGATTCCTTTGGCTTGCTCAGCCTGCTTTTTTATAGAACCCAGGACCACTACCACATGTATGTCATCACCCACAATGGACTAGACACTTCCCTGTGCCCACTAATTAAGAAAATGCCTTACATGCTTATCTCCAGCTCAGTCTTATGGAGGCATTTTCCTAATTGAGGTTCTTTCCTCTCTGATGACTTTAGCTTGAGTCAGTTGAATACAGCACAATGTTTAGTTTACTAAAGCCTGATCATTTAAATCTTAAGAGTACTGTTGATGAACTTTGTGTTGCTATATCATGAATTTGCTCATCAGAAAGGAAACAAAGACAGACTAAAGTATCCTAGTTTGTCCCTAAGAAAAGACTTTACTGACCAGCCAACCTTGCCCCATTGGCAAACTCCAGGCCGATATGAGACTTTGTTTTGGAAAATTAGAAGGCCGAGATAGGTCACCGAGTAACTGTGTTTGCTTCCTGGATGACAGGCGCAACCAGTTCTTTGGCCCCACTCAGTGGAAGGAGAGAACTAACTTCCTTAAGTCATGCACACAAACACAGTCTAAGTGGGTAGCATCTGAGGAATGACACCTAATGTTGACCTCTGATCACAAGTGTGCACATACATGTACATTCACACACAAATACACAAAGAATTTCTAGTTGAATCTATGATTATATTGCATTAAATGTGTAAGTATCCTTTCTATGAGAAGATAACAAAATGAGAGCATGTATCTGTCCCCTTCACTAGCACATCCCCTTTCTTTACAGAGCTGATCATAAGCCACACTTCAACTCCAGAGAAGCCGCAAGTGTGATAGCAGACATAGAAGTCGCACAGTTGGCATATAACACTGAAGATGACTAACACACTGGTGACTGCTCCCTCCACTTCGTCATTTCAGCAGATTTCAGCAGAGTGGCAAATACCACCCTAGGAGACTGAAACAGAAGAGAACAAGAATGCACGTGTATAAAGTTTACATAAAGTTTTTTTTTTTTTAAGTTATTGGAATAGGAACTATATTCACTGCTGCTTTCGGTGTCTTTTATCCAGCATTGTATTTACTACATTGAAACAAAAAACAGAATTATTATCAGGGCCCATATTCTTAAATACTTTATATAAATTATTAGTGTCTTGCCTGTATATTGCTCCAAACTACTGTGTTTGCATGTGTATGTGTGTGTGCTTGCTTGTCTTAAATCACCACTTAGGTGAAAATTAAGTGCATGTTAGAATCTGGGTAATGTCTCTATCTCAGACATAATGTAGGTTTAAATCAGTGAACACCACAGGAAAGGTAAATAAGAATCCAATTTGAAATGTTAATATGTCTATCATCTCTAGATAAAAATTGCTTATTTGAAATGTTAATACTATTTAAAAGAAGATGACTTTTTAGAACCAAAGATAATGTGTTTCGAAGAGCTATAATTAGATAGGCAAAGCGATAAAATAGCCTTGATTCAAATGATGATTAATTAATGTCAAGATACTTACTATAAGTATCCTGGTTTATTAATATATTATACTTGGATATTTTCTGCATAACCTTCAACTTGATTTTCTACCCATAAATTCACTGAGGTTTGCCTCATTCAGACACTACCTCTTTTGCTAATCAAGGCATATTCTTTTCAAAATATATTACAGTTTTGAGGCAAGTGAGTTATAGAAAAAGACAAAAAATAATTAACTGTATATACTACAAAGTTTCCAAGTAGCTTGACTCCTAGTGTTCCATATGTATTTCTATGTATGTGAAGATGTTATGCTGTACTATGGCTGATTTTGTTTATATGTATTTAGCCAACTGATGCACTTTATGATAATTAAACTCATTTGTGCCAAGTTCAGTTGGGTGAGTTTCTTAAGTAAGTAGAGTTAGCTAGAAGGATGGTGTAGAGCCTTGACTATTACTAAGAAGTCTCCCAGGGATAATCTATGAGCCAGCCTTGTGAAGCATTTGTCTTGTTTTAGCTCTCTGTACAGCTGTGAAATGCCTTGTCTCATCTTGATACTGGTAACTTGCATGCTTTCTCTTTCTGCTGTTTACATATTAGTGTGCATTATAATCACAGTAACATCTTGAAATCCAAGTTGGCATTGAACTACATAAAGTTTCTAAACTCTGAAAGAACCTCCTGGAGAAATAGAATAACATCTTTCTTTCTCCTTTACAATCTAGAGTGTTAACAGTGTCTTAAGATTCATTTTGGGATGCAGTTGTTTAAAATTCTACAACGTAAGTCATTATGTTCAGTGACTTTTGTTAACCATTGATTTTACAAGGAGAATACTTTTTGTTTTGTTTTGTTTTGTTTTGTTTTGTTTTGTTTTGTTTTGTT
>JANHMN010000012.1:70084700-70127438 GCA_030674055.1 Rhabdomys pumilio | reverse complement strand
TTTTGTTTTGTTTTGTTTTGTTTTGTTTTGTTTTGTTTTGTTTTGTTTTGTTTTTCGAGACAGGGTTTCTCTGTGTAGCCCTGGCTGTCCTGGAACTCACTCTATAGACCTGGCTGGTCTCGAACTCAGAAATCCACCTGCCTCTGCACCTCTGCCTCCCAAGTGCTGGGATTAAAGGCGTGCACCACCACCACCCGGCAGGAGAATTCTTTTTACCAAAGTACACAGATATGTTTGCATCAAAACATTTTCCACAAAGTGTATGAAAAATGTACTTAATCTTGGAGATAGAAAAATAATAATAAACTAGTCTGCTTATCCATCTTAAGTCACTGTAGGCTTTGCAGAAAGCACTAAACTACTCATCACCAGCTGGGTAGAGTGGCTCACACCTTTAATCCCACTACTCACAATGCAGAGACAAGTGGATCTCTGAGAGTTCAAGGCCAGCCTTGTCTGCAGATAGAGTTCCAGGACAGCCAGGGGTGTTACACAAACAAACTCTGTCTTAAGAAACAAAAGCCAACCAAACAAGAACTCAATACCAGCTGACAATAAACACAATGATTTTTGCCAAATGCATTAAAGCACTAAAAGCATTAAAGGGTCTACATACTTAAAATCCAGCCTCTCAGATTATATTTAAAGTTCTAAGTGGTTGACAAAGTCTGTTTATTTACATTTTTACATTTACATTTAAAAGCTGCATACTTTACTTTTACAATACATTTTACTCCTAAGTATTATCCCCATTTAATGAATTTTCTGTTTACAAGAGCAATGTTACAAAAGCAACAGATTGCTAAAATTCCAGCTACTGTTCCCTTTGTCTCTCCTCCCTGTTGCCTGCAGCTTTCATAAGTCAAATTCCACTTAAGAGCTGTGTTTCACAGGAATGCAATGAACTTATTCTTTTTAAGTGTATACTTGATATCCTTAGTATACCATAAAGTCTTTGTGAATAGGGGCCATGCCCTTTAAATTAACCAGTATTTACTTAAAGTTTTTAATTTAGTTGAAACAAAGTGTACTTGTGAATAATCTTACAACTTCAACTTAAGATTCATGCTGCTGATTGAAAAAAAGAAAATAGTCTTGTCTCCCTTAGAAATATTCCTTGAGGTTAGAACAGTGAGTTTGGATTGCACATTTAAAATACTGGTAATTAGGAGGCTATCAAAGACCTTTGGGCCAAAGGACAATATAAAGTTAGGACTCTGGGTTGACCATGGTCTCAGATGGGACATACATCACCTACCAGTTGCTTTTGTCATTTACAAAGATCTCTGTCATTATCTACCTGAACCAAAAAGCAAAACAGCCAAGGTATGCATGAAAAATGAATGCTTTGTAAAAGATTCTAATGAGGATAAGTTGTCTTAACATCCTTAATACAAGGTTTGTAGCTGAAGTATTTGTAATTAAAGAGGTAGTACTACCTCATGTAGTACTAAAGTCCTTTGAAAAAGTGCGGTGAGGGTCCTTCCATGAACTTAGTTTGTCTTCCCATAAGAGCTTGTTCTTTAGACAGCAGCTACTGTTCCATGAGCTAAGCCAAAAGGAAGTGTATTTATTTGCACCTCCTAATGCTTTGCAGAGATAGAAATTGAGAACGCTACTGTGTTTCTAGCTCCCAGAAGTTGGATCATAGAGTGTGTAACCTGATAGTGGCTACTGAAACAAGTGGGAAACAAGTTGACCTTGGGAATGTGTCCTGTAAGAAGGTAAGTACCCTCTACACAGTCTCACCTGCCTGTTGTTCTAGATTGAAATGAACCCATCCCCTCAGCCCTCAAATGATGTTCATAGTTACTGGGACATGGAGCAGGATGCAAATAGCAGACTAGAGCCAAATTGAGGATTTTGTTCATTATACTGAGAAAATCTATCTGAAAAGTGAATTGTAGATTATAAAGGAAAAAAGTCTTTAAAAAAAAAGAAGAAGAAGGCTTTCCTGTTTATAATGATGTAATGAGTTTGGATTTCAACCCAAGCAACTGTTATCTTGGAAAGTTCAGGTCCTCTCTGACCCCCTATAAAAGATTATACCAGCTGAGCTGGTCTACAGTTTACCCCTGCAGAAAGAAATGGAGTAAACCATGAGATTCTCCCTTGAGTAGCCAGATGCTCATCACCATCTGGCAACTTTGCACATGGCTTGTGAGAGGGGATATAGTACATGGGAGCCAGGGGAGTTTCTAGAGGTGGGCTCCATCTGACTACTGGAGAAGCCATTCCTACTGGCTAAGGCTTTTCACATGCTGCTGGTGGAAGGGTGGGAGAGGGTCCACATCATTTTAACCCTTACCTAGCCTCTGTTCGGAAGCCCAATAAATTCATTGTTCCCCAGAATGAACTTGGATGGAATTGTGTCTCTGTTGTGGAGACCTCAGGAGGAGAAGTAAACATTGCTGTATGTCTCCCCAGGAAAGGAATCTTAGCAACAGATAGTATTGTATATTTTGTCAACAATACAGAAGTTAGATAGGCAAAAATTGCTTTTTGAAAATGAGAATGTTTATTAGACATAAAGAATGTAAGGCTCCTTCTGATGGTTTGAATAAGAATGTCCCCTATAGTCTCATACATTTGAATGCTTAGTCACCAAGAAGTTCCACTATTTGAAAAGGATGGGAGATGCCTCCCCATGGAAACCTTTGGGGACCCCAAAACTAACCAGCTTGGAACTCTAACTGGCCACCCATCCTAGTTGGAGCTGCCCACCACCCCAGCTGGGTCTGACTTGGACAAAATCTGCAGAATAGAATAGAGTCCATCTGCAACACAACCTGCAGAGTGGGGTCAGAATATTCTAACCTCATTGTCTGGTCTGTGACTCCCTCCATCTTCCCAAGAAGTCCTGCTGCCACTTCAGGATCATCCAGTCAACACCAGGGAAAACCAGATACCTAAAAGACAGCCTAAGAGCACAAGCAACAACACCCAGAGTAATATGGTACCACCAGAGCCCAGCAACTCTGTTACAACAAACCCAGGATATGCTAATGAAACTGAAGCACAAGAAGAGGATCTTAAATCCAATTTTATGAAGATGATAGATGCCTTTGAAGAGGACATGAATAAATCCTTTAAGGATATACAGGAAAACACAAACAAGTGAAGGATATGAAAAACTGTACAAGACCTGGAAAGGGAAATGGAAGCAATAAAGAAAACACAAACTGAGGCAATCCTTGAGATGGAAAACCTAGGAAAGAGAACAAGAACTACGGGGATAAGCATCACCAACAGAATACAGGAGATAGAAGAGAGAATCTCAGGTGTAGAAGACACAATAGAAGAAATCAATATATCAGTCAAAGAAAATACAAAATATAAAAAGTCCATGACACAAAACATCCAGGAAATTTGGTAAACTATGAAAAGAGCAAACCTACGAATAATAGTGATAGAAGATTCCCAGCTCAAAGGCCCAGAAAACATCTTCAACAAAATCGTAGAAGAAAATTTCCCTAACCTATTAAGGTACAAGAAGCTTGCAGAACACCAAACTAGAAAATAAAGTCCTACCATATAATAATCAAAACACTAACTATACAGAACAAAGAATTTCAAAAGCAGCAAGGGAAAAAGGCCAAGTAACACATAAAGGCAGAACTATCAGAATTAACACCCGATATCTCATCTGAGACTCTAAAAGCTAGAAGAGACTGGGCAGATGTCTTACAGAGCCAAAGAGACCACACATGTCAGCCCAGACTACTATAACGAGCAAAACTTTACCACTATAGATGGAGAAACCAAGATACTCCATAACAAAATCGAATTCAAACAGTATCTCTCCAGCCACCCAGCTCTACAGAAGATACTAGAAAGAAAATACTCCAACCCAGTGAGGCTATCTATACTAAACAAAACACAAGAAAACAATTTCACACCATTAAAACTAATAGAAATATGTGCATGTGATGCATGCGTGTGTGCACACACACATACCTACAACCACCTGTTGTGGGAAATATTAAAAATGAGAGGGACCAGCAGGCTTCCCATACTATTGCTGGCTCGGTGTTCTCATCTCGGCAGACCCTCTGGCCCAGGGCCCTAAGATTTCTCCACTCGACTTGCTAATTTCCCTTGGTGGGATCTCCCATGCCAGTCCCGTGCTTCAAATTCCCCACACCCTTTGTGGTGCTGCCTTTCTTGAATTCAGTTGAGTCACTTTGAGAAGAAAAACACCACTCAAACTTAGCTTAGAAACAATAGTAACTCAATTTCTGGGCTCAACAACTAGAATCATAATCATGTAAACCATATAAATCTAATTCTTCCGGTGGCAAATCCTAGCAGTTCTGCCATGAAACCAGGAGACACTAGCAGCTACATCTTGCCCTTACACTATCACTGATCCAAAAGCCCCTAACTCCTGCTTCCTCTCTCCCTTGGCCAACCTGGAAGGAAGTCCCTCCTACTCGCCCAGTGATTGGCTCCTTTATTCATTAGGGGATTGGTTCACAAGAAGTCGCCTAAGTATGTGACTTCTTGTCTGCAACCCCTAGAAGGGGAGCAGAATTAGCATTAAAATACAAACAGTACCAAGCCCATCCACAACACCCCCCCTTTCTGTTCACTTAAAAGACTCTTTTATTTAAGTTATAAACTGAGCACAACTATTAACATTTTGTAATTTATAAAGTATAAGATAGACCTAACACCCAGTCCAACATTTTGTCAATAATATAGAACACTGTCCTCTATCCTAACTTAAAAGACTATAATTCTGCACCTGACTTATGTCCTGGCTTTAGATTGTATGTCATCTTAAAACCATCCTCTCAAATCTGTTCTCTCAAAGTAGATAGCCTGGGTTGGTGATGAGACTATAAGTAGTTTTTCAATCCCATCAGAAACCTGAGAATGACCAACATATCTGAAGAGATAGGAAGCCTAACATAGCTTCCAGAATTGAGATAAATTGCAGAGACAGCTGCCTACCTATACAGCCCCAGTAAGTCAGGAAGTTAGAGCGTCAGTCTTTAGCCTTCTGGCCAAGGATCATCTGACAAACCTTTAAAAAACAGGTTTTTAAGGACTAGCCTATTCTGTCTCAGCAGAACTAAGCTGTCCTAAGCTGTAAATTGTGTCCTTTTTTCTGGACAGTATTTTGTCTGTAGATGAAATGAGGCAATTCTTGCCTAGTGGCTGTCTCACCACAACTGGAGCAACTCCACTGATGCTCAATTTCTTCTTTGAATCCAAGAAAAAGATGCTGTCAAGAGGAGACTTGTCTCTACAACAACATTAAATGTCACATTCTGTGGATTTCTGATGTTTTTGAAAACCAAATATCTAAGTAAAATAATCTAGACTGTTCTCCATTAACTTTTCTCAGGTATTTCTAATTAAAGTCTTGAAAACATCCTAATAATAAACTCAGAGCTATGAATTAGTTATTCAGCCCTTAACTCACAGGCTTAATCATCTGAGGTTAATTTATAATAACAGTTATAGAAGGACTGGGTCTAAGCCCTGCACTTTTAAAATTTTTGTATCAATAGAAGAAATTTGTACCAATGAAACCCTTGATTTTTGTATCAAAATAAATTCTGTACCATTTAAGAAATTATGACTTCAACTTAGTAACAATTATAAAGATTTCTACCAATTGAGATTATGGCTATACCATCAACTCTAGCTATTTCCTCCCTGTTCTAATTATGACCATTTCTACATTCCCTAGAAAGACAACCTATAATAGACAAACACTTAGCCAAACTAACTTAAAAGCAGAGACAGTACTCAAATTAGCATAATCAGAAATGAAAACAGAAATGAAAAGAGAGACATAACAATGAACACTGAGGAAATTCAAGGAATTATTAGGTCTTGCTGCAAAAGCCTATACTAGACAAAATTGCAAAAACTTTACTAAAATGGATGTTTTTTTTTTTTTAGACAGATACCAATTACAAAAGCTAAATCAAGATCAAGTAAACTATCTGAAGAGTCCAAAACCCCAAAGGAAATAGAATCAGTCATTAAAAGTCTCCAAACAAAAAAAAAAAAAAAAGCTCTGGGCCAGTTGGTTTTAGTACAGAATTCTACCAGACTTTCAAAGAAAAGCTAATGCCAATACTCCTCAAACTATTTCACAAAATAGAAACAGAAGGAACACTGCCAAATTCATTCTATAAGACCATAGTCAACCTGGTACTTAAACCACACAAAGACTCAACAAAGAAAGAGAATTTAAACCAATTTTTCTTATGAACATTAATGCAAAACTATCCAATAAAATACTCCCAAACCAAATACAAAATACATCATCCACCATGATCAAGTAGGCTTCATCCCAGGGATACATGGATGGTTCCGTATATGAAAACCCATCAACATAATCCACTGTATAAACAAACTGAAAGAAATAAGAACCTCACACAGTCATCTCACTAGATGCTGAAAAGTGTTTGACAAACTCCAACACCCCTTCAGGATAAAGGTACTGGAGACATTAGGGATAAAAGGGATGTACCTAAGCATAATGAATGCAATTTACAGCAAGCCCATAGCCAACATCAAATTAAATGGAGAGAAGCACAAAGCAATTCCACTGAAATCAAGGATAAGACAAAGCTGTCTGCTCTCTCCATATTTCAATATAGTACTTGAAGTTCTAACTAGAGAGATTAGACAACTAAAGGAGATCATGAGGATACAAATTAGAAAGGAAGAAATCAAAATGTCACTATTTGCAGATGATATAATAGTATACATAAGTGACCCCAAGAAATCTACCAGAAAACTTCTACACTTGATAAACACCTTCAGCAAAATGGCTTGACACAAAATTAACTCAAATAAATCATCAGCCCTCCTCTACACAAGTGGTAATTGGGCTGAGAAAGAAGTTAGGGAAACAGAACCCTTTAACTTTTAACACAATAGCCACAAATAACATAAAATATCTTGATGTAACTCTAACCAAGCAAGTGAAAGACCTTCAAGTCTCTGAAGAAAGAAATTGAGGAAGATATCTAAGTTTGAATTTCCATTGCTGTGCAGAGACATCATGACCAAGGAATATAAAGCATAGCATTTAATTGGGGCTGGCTTACAGGTTCAGAAGTTCAATTCATTAGCATCAAGGTAGGATCATGGCAGTTTCCAGGCAGGCATAGCAATGGAGGAACTAAAAGTTCTGCATCTTGATCTGTCTGCAGCCAGGAGAAAAATTGACTCTTAGAACTGGCCAGAGCTTCAGAGCCCATCCCCACAGCGACCCCCCCTCTAGCAAGGCCACACCTTCTAACAGTACCACTCCATATGGGCCAAACATTCAAACCACCATAATGTCAGAAGGTAGAAAGATCTCCCTTGGTCATAGACTGGGAGGATTAACAGAGTGAAAAGAGTCCTCTTGCCAAAAGCAACTTACAGATTCAGTGCAATCACCATCAAAATTCCAGCTCATTTCTTCACAGAACTTAAAAGAACAATTGCCTGTCCAAAATCAAATGATCCTCTGAGTGGGAAGTGAGGACGATTATAGGAAAGACAAAAAGAAGACTCAGACAAAAGTTAGAGACTGGGAGGATTGTACTGTGAATACTGTAGTATCTCTGAGCTTAATTCTCATAGGTTTTTTATACTTTACAGTGTGACGGGAAACAAAGTCACAAGCTAGTAGAAACAATTAGTTGACATACATTGAATATCTGTTCTCATCCAGAGGTCATGTTCCTTCCACCAAGATTAATAGAATGTTCAACCCCTCACCTTGAGCTTCAAATGTAGCTCCTCTTATGTTTCCATAAGAGAAAAGCATGTGTCAGCAAGCCAGGAAATCTGCCAGAAGGCCCTGACCTACCTTTATTCTGCCTAACAGACAGGATTCCACAGAAACAGACAAAATGGCTCCCAACATTCAGCTTCACATGGAAAAACAAAAAGTCCAGGATAGCTCAAACGATCCTGAACAATAGAAGAACTTCTGGGGGTATCACTATCCCTGACTTTAAGCTTTACTAAAAGCAATAATAATAAAAACTGCATGGTATTGGTATAGAAACAGAGAGGTGGATCAATGGAATCTAATCAAAGACCCAGAAACAAACCCACACATCTACAGACACTTGATTTTTGACAAAGAAGCCAAAACCACACAATGGAACAGGGAAAGCGTCTTCAACAAATGGTGCTGGTCTAACTAGATGTCTGCATGTAGAAGAATGCAGACAGATCAATATGTATCACCCTGCATGAAACTCAAGTCCAAATGGATGAAAGACCTCAACATAAAACCAGACACTCTTAATCTAATAGAACAGAAAATGAGGAATGGACTTGAACTGGTCAGTATAGGAGACTACTTCCTGAACAGAACACCAATGGCTTGGGCACTAAGGCCAAGAATTAACAAATGGAACCTCATGAAACTGAAAGCTTCTGTAAGTCAAAGGCCACCATCATCAGGACAAAATACACCCTGTAGAGTAGGAAAATATCTTCACTAATCCCATATCTGACAGAGTGTTAATATCCAAAAAATATATATATATATAAAAAAAACTCAAGAAGTTAGACACTAACAATCCAAGTAACCCAATTTAAAAAAAAAAAATGGTATACAGAGGTAAACAGAGAATTCTCCACAGGGGAATTTTGAATGACTAAGAAACACTTAAAGAAATGTTCAATATCCTTAGTCATCAGGAAAATGCAAACCAAAAAAACTCTGAAATTCTACCTTATACCCATCAGAATGGCTAAACTAAAAAAATTCAAAAAAAAAAAAAAACAGCACATGCTGGCATGGGTGTGGAGGAAGGGGAACACTCCTCCACTCTTGGTGGGAGGGTAAACTTGTACAACCACTCTGTAAATTAATTTGGCAGTTTCTCAGAAAACTGAGAATAATTCTACCTCAAGATCCAGCTGTACCACTCCTGAGCATATACCCAAAAGATGCTCCACCATACTACAAGTATACTTGCTCAAATATGTTCATAGCAGGTTTATCTGTAATAGCCAGAAACTGGAAACAACTTAGATGTCTCTCAACTCTAGAATGGGTAGAGAAAATATGGTATATTTACACAATGGAATACTACTCAGTCATTTAAAACAAGAACAACATGATTTCACAAGTCAAATGGATGGAACTAGAAAATATCATCCTGAATGAGGTAACCTAGACCCAAAAGGACTTGCATGGTATGTATCCACTTATAAGTGGGTATAAAACATAAAGTTCAGAATAATCATGCTATTATAATCAACAGACCCAAAGAAGCTAAACAACAAGGAGAGTACAAGAAAAAAATAGTTGAATCTTTCTCAGAAGGGGAAACAAAATAGATATCAGAGGTTGATGGAAGGAGGAAACTGAGTGAAATAGGGAATGGGGAGGGTAGTGGGGTCGGGGGATCATATGTAGGAGAGAGAGAAGTGAGATCAGCTGGGGGCCAAGAGCAGTCTCTAGGATGTACCAGAAACCTGGGATGGGAAGAGGCTCCAGAGAGACTAAAAGGCAAACTCTAGCTGAGATTCCTAGCAGTAGGAGATATGGATCCTGAAGTGTCCGCTTCCTGTAGTCAGGCAGGAATCCCAGAGGAAAGATAAGGACAGCAACTCACCCACATAATCTTCAACTCAAAATGTGTCCTGCTCCAAGGACAAAGTTAGAGCAGTTTGTGAGGAAATGGCCAATCAATGACTGCCCCAAATTGAAACTCATCCCATGGTCTAGAACTAATTCCCAACACTATTAATGATACTCTATTATGCTTACAGACAGAAACCTGGCATAACTATCGTTTGAGAGGTTCCACTCAACAGCCAATGGAAAGAGATGCAGACATTCATACCTCAAACACTAGATGGGGCTTGGAAAGTCTTATGGAAAAGTTGGGAAAAAGATTGAGGGAAGAGAACAGGGACTCCACAGAAAGACCAACAGAATCAAATAACCTGAACCCTTTGGGGCCTCCCAGAGACTGACTCACCAACCAAAGAGCAAGTACAGGCTGGACTTAGGCCACTGGCACATATGAAGCAGATGAGTAGCTTGGTTTTCATTTGGGTTCCCCAAACAACTGGAGCTATCCCAGAGCCTGTTTTCTACCTACCTGCCTGTGGATCTGTACCCCCTAAATGGACAGCCTTGTTTAGCCTCAGTGGAAAAAGATGTGCCTAGTCTACAGCAACTTGATGTGTGGAATCAAGGTGGGGTGGAGAAGAGGTAGGGAGCATGGGGGAAGGGGATGGAGGATGTGGGGGAGGTGGAGTGGAAGTGGGAGATTAGGTGGGGTGAAGGGGCTGTGTTGAGAGGTTGACACCTAGAGGGGGGATTCTTCTTCTAAAGGGGAGTGGGAGAGGACTTATGTGAGGGGATACTGGGAGAAGAGGAAAGGCTGATATTGGGTTGTAAAACGAATAAATCAATAAATTTTACTTTTAAAAAGGATGAGAAGGTATGGCCTTGTGGAATGGGTGTGGCCTTGTTAGAAGAAGTGTGTCACTGAGGATAGGCTTTGATGTATCAAAGGCTTATGCCAAGCCTAGTGTCTCTCTCTCTCTCCCCCTCTCTCTCTCTCTTTCTCCCCTCTCTCTTTCTGACTGAAGATTAAAATGTAGCTCTCAATTACTCCATGCCTGTCTGCATGCCACTATGCTCCCTGCCATGATGATACTGAACTAAAATCTCTGAAACTAAGAAAGTTTGTTGACATAAAATTTACCTTGGTCATGGTGTCTCTTCACTGTACAACAGTAACTGAGACAGAAGTTGGTGCCAGGGAGTAGAGTATTGCTGTGACAGGCCTGATCATGTTTTTTGTTGAAGGAATGTGGATGATTTGGGGACTTTTGACTAGAAAAGCAGTTCGATTCTTTAATGAGCCATCCTAGTAAGAGCATAAAATACAGTCCTGAGGGTGATTTCAATGATGGGGTCCCAGCTCAAGGAGTTTCCAGGGGGGAAGAATACTAGTAAGTGGCCAGAAACCATTATTGTGATATTTTGGCAAAGAATGTGGCTGCTTTTTGCCTTGACCTAAAAATATGCCTTGGACTAAACTGAAGCATTTTAGATCAATAGCCTTGGCAGAGGAGATTTCAAGACAGCCTAGTATTGATTCTCTACCATGGTTGTTAATAATCACTCTTGTGCAGATCTATAATGTAAATGAGCAAGCTGGACAAATATAAATAGAAAATGTACAGTTTGAGGAGAAAAGGAACATGGGAAAGTGTAATGGAGTAAGCAAGTGCCTAAGGAGATAAAAAGCTTAAAAAGAAGCCTAATGCTAAATGGAATAAAGGAAGTGATGACCTCAGAGCAAGACCCCACCCAGCCAAGCATACAGTTGAGAAAAATAACTAAGGGAAAGCTTGAGCAGTGGGGAAAACCATCGACAACAGAAAGCTGATACAAATGCAATTGAAAGAGGGGGTCATGTTCCAGCCCCAGCAGGCAGCAGAACTTGGTTTTGACCATGGTTCTAACATTAGAATAAATATGAGAGAAGGGTTATGGAGTATCCCTCCTGAGCTAAGGAAAGTTGCACAAGTCAGGTGTGTGAAAGGCTCATCTCTGCATTAAGGCACAGAGAGGCCATTGCATGAAGCTTAAAGGTGATGCCTACATTGTGTTGCAGACCTCAAGGGGTTGAAAATACCAGAGTTATGGAATTCCTGGCAAAGAAAGCCAGAGGTTAGATGTGTAACCAGCCCGAGAGAGAGGAGTGTGTTGCAGTCTCTACAAAGCTAAAAGGAGTTGGAGATTGGAAGATTGCTTTGACATCAGACACAGAGATACAAAACTTAGAATTTGCCTGGCTGGTTTTCAGTCTTGCTTTGCTCCAGTATTTCCTTACTATGTTATCCTTCCTCCTTTTTGGAATGGTAATGTCTATTCTGTGGCACTGTTATGTTGCAAGTAATTGTAATGTCTATTCTATGCTATTTTATTCTGGAAGTATGTGATCTGCCTTATTTTTATTTTACAGGGGTTACAGTTAGGAGAGTGTCTTGAACCTCAGAAGAGACTTTGAACTTTAGACTTTAAACAGTCTTGAGACTGTTAGAAACTATGGGAAGACTTCATATTGGACTGAATGTATTTTTGCATTATGATATGGCTACAAGCCTAGGGAGGACAGGAACTGGAAGGTGGCAGTTTGAATAAGAATGGCCCACATAGGCTCATGTATTTGAATACTTCTTCACTGGTGACTGGAACTTTGATAGAATTAGAAGATATAGCCTTGTTGGAGAAACTGTGTCACTAGGATGGGTTTTGAGGTTTCTATAGCTCCGGCCAAACCCAGTCGTTCCTTCTCTCCCTCTCCCTTTCCTTCCTCTCTCTCTCTCTCTCTCTCTCTCTCTCTCTCTCTCTCTCTCTCTCCCTGCCTCCCTTCCTCATCTAATTTATGTCTCTTAAAGTATCCTTATTGCCTCCCAGTTCCAAGTTTACTATGTACATTTTCCTCTTTCACCTGCTTTCCTCTGGAGTTATTCCAGAATGCACACCATTTCTGTTCCCTCTGTCCTCTCCCTTGTACTTAGAAAAGGATCTATCACACACATATTCAGTTATTATGCAGTAACTGACATCATAAAACCTGAAACTGGGGTTCCTTCTGGTCTGGGTGAGAGCACTGAGCAGATCTTGGGTGGCAGCTCTGCCGACAATCACACAGAATCCACAGGAAGTGGGGCTCCCAGGAGCTCTAACCCTGGCAGTATCTTAGATAAGCAGACAGCAATGCCTCCTCCAAACAGGGAGTAACTGGGACCCACAAGGGCCCAAGAAGTCACTCCCAGCCCAGAGCACTGGTTCCTTCCGGTCTGGGCCAGAACACTGAGCAGATCTTGATCAGCAGCTCTGCCCCCAATCTCAAAGAATCCAGAGGAAGCAGAACTCCCAGGAGCTCTAACCTGGGCAGTATCCTATCTGTGCCTGAACACTGAGCAGATTTTGGGCCCCAGCTCTTACCCCCATAGTTACACTCACCCCACACAGTTCTAATACAACCAAGATAATAGGAAAGACAGGCTCCAGTCAGAGACAGGGCAGGTAGCACTAAGGAGATACAGATGGCAAAAGGCAAGCGAAAGAACATATGCATCAGCAACCCAGGGTACTTGGCATCATTAGATCCTAGTTCTCCCACACAACAAAGTCCTGAATTCCCTGTATTGCTAGGAAAGCAAGATTCAGATTTAAAATCCCATCTAATGATGATGATAGAGAACTTTAAGTATATAAGTAACACTCTCAAAGAATTTGAGAACACAAATAAACAGGTAGAAGCCCTTAAAGTGGAAACACAAAAATCCCTTAAAGAATTACAAGAGAACATAACCAAACAGGTGAAGAAATTGAACAAAACCATCCAGGACATAAAAAATGGAAGTAAAAACAATGAAGAAATCACAAAGAAAGACTACCCTGGAGATAGAAAACCTAGGAAAGAAATCAGGAGTCATAGACACAAGAATCACCAACAGAATACAAGAGATAGAAAAGAGAATCTCAGGTGCAGAAGATACCATAGAAAATATTGACACAACTGTCAAAGAAAACGCAAAATGCAAGAAGTTTTTAACACAAAATATCCAGGAAATCCAGGACACAATGAAGAGACCAAACCTAAGGATAACAGGTATAGATGAGAGTGAAGATTCGCAACTTAAAGGGCCAATAAATATCTTCAACAAAATTATAGAAAACTTCCCTAATCTAAAGAATGAGATGCCCATAAACATACAAGAAACCTATAGAACGCCGAATAGACTAGACCACAAAAGAAATACCTCTCGTCACATAATAATCAAAACACCAAGTGCACAAAACAAAGAAAGAATATTAAATGCAGTAAGGGAAAAAGGCCAAGTAACATATAAAAGCAGACCTATCAGAATTACACCAGACTTCTCACCAGATACTATAAAAGCTAGAAGATGCTGGACAGATGTCATACAGACCCTAAGAGAACACAAATGCAGCTCAGGTTACTATAACCAACAAAACTCTCAATTACCATAGATGGAGAAACCAAGATATTCCATGACAAAACCAAATTTACACACTATCTTTCCACAAACCCAGCATTACAAAGGATAATAGCAGGAAAGCTCCAATACAAGGAGGGAAATTATACCCTAGAAAGAGCAAGAAAGTAACTCTCTTCCAACAAATCCAAAAGAAGATAGCCACACAAAGATAACTTCACCTCTAATAACAAAAATAACAGGAAGCAACAATCACTGTTCCTTAACATCTCTTAACATCAATGGACTCAATTCCTCAATTAAAAGACATAGGCTAATGGACTGGTTACATAAACAGGGCCCAGCATTTTGCTGCATACAGGAAACCCACCTCAGTGCAAAGACAGACTCTACCTTAGAGTAAAAGGCTGGAAAACATTTTTCAAGCAAATGGTCCTAAGAAACAAGCTGGAGTAGCCATTCTAAAATCTCCAGCCCAAGAACACAAAGGGAGGTACTCACGGCTCCACCTGTATATGTAGTTGAGGGTGGCCTTGCCAGGCACCAATGGAAGTGGACAGCCTTGGTACCTGAAAGTTTGGATTCCCTAGTGTTGGGGATTTGCAAGAGCAGGGAGGTGGGAATGAGAGGATGTTGGGAGCACACCCTCATAGTAATTGGAGGAGGGAGAATGAGATAAGGACAGTGGAAGTGGAGGGCCTTGGTGCCTGAAAGTTTGGATTCCCTAATGTTTGGAAATTTGAGAGCAGGAAGGCGAAAATGGGAGGATGGTGGGAGCACACCCTCATAGAAACTCCCAAATTATATGGATTAGACATGACAGAAGCAGGCCACCAGAAGACTAGATTCCAGAACTCAAACAAACAATTATCTTGATACTAAAATTTGTTTTGAGAATTGTATATTGCAGAATACATAGCCTTGGTGTATCTACTCATCAGGCAAGCTGAGCTGACCTGCTCGAACCTCTGATGTCCTGGAATTCCAGCTGGATGCAGTGAACACACAGTGACACAGTGTCAGAGGCTTATCAATTTATTCTTCCTCCCTACCCCTCATCTAATATCTCAACACCCATAATCAGCTTGAAGAAGTTAATGAAAAGTTGGCACCCCTATTCCCTGGGCTTGGGGACTGTGGTGGTTAATATTAGGCTGTCTTTCTAGGGAAAAGTAGTGGTTTTGGTGGAACAAGGAGGATTAGCTAGGATTTATTGCATAGCCACAACCTACTAATAGAAATATGTATAATTGTTATTAAGATGAAGGTATAATTTCTTAAATGGTACAAAATTTACTTTGATTTCAAATTTAAGGTTTTCATTGGTACAAGTTTCTTATTAATATAAAAGTGAGATCAATATTGTTACTATCATAGGTATTGTGCCTGTGTAACACATTTAGGAATACAAGGCTTAGACCCAGTCCTTCTTTAAGTTTTTTAACTTATTTGAGATGGTTAGCCTGTAAGTTAAGGGCTTATAGCAAATTCATGGCTTTGAATTTATTGTTACGGTGTTTTCTATATTATCTTTAGAAATAGCTGAGAGGAGTTAACAGACAACAGTCCAGATTGCCTTACATGGATAGTTGGTTTTCAAAACATCAGAAATCCACAGAATTGACGTTACAAACATTTCTGTATTAATGTTCACTTTGATTAGAGACCTGCCTGCTCCTGACAGCTTCCTGTCTTGGATTCTAAGAAGAAATTGAGCATCTTTGGAGTTATTCCAATTGTGGTGAGACAGCCACTAGGCAAGAACTGCCTCTTTCCATCTACAGACAAAAAAGGACACACTTGCAGAAGAGTCAACTGATTATATCTGCCAAGACAGAGTAATCAGCCCTTAATAATTCTGCATCACTAGGTCTGTCAGATGATCCTGGGCCAGAAGGCTGAAGATCGGATGCTCCAATGTTTTTTAGTATAGGGACTGTCCAGGTGTTCAACAGTCTCTATAAATTGGCTAAGTTTTAGAAGCTATGCTTTGTGCTTCCCATAATTTCATTTAACTCAGTCATTCTGGATTTCTGACAGGGTTGAAAACTTATAGTCTCATAGCCAAACCTTGCTATTTACTTTGAGAAAAAAGATTTAAGAGGATGGCTTTCAGCTGGCATCCATTCTAAAGCCAAGAAAAAAAGCCAGGTTCAGAACTAAGTCTTTTATTTAGGAGAGATGACAGAGGTTCTGCTTAGTCAACAAAATGATGGACTGGGTATTAGGTCTGTCTTGCACCTTACTGACATAAATTGGCATAATTATGCTCTAACTGTATTTTGAGAGAAAAGTTTTATTTTAACAGGAAGGGTGATATGTAGGAGGAGCTATGGTGGAAGGAGTACGAAGAGGAAGAGGAGGAGTAAGGAGAGGAGGAGGCGAAAGAGAAGGAGAGGAGTAGCTAGGTGATGAGAGAGTGTGGGGGCAGACACGGAGGCAGATGTTCACATGTCTCCACCAGTCAAAGATAGTTGATATATCTAGGTTGGGTATTAGGTTACACTTCTGATTGATATTGAGCATTACCAAACTTATAAAGCCTTTAGTTAACATTAAAAAAATGTATAAAAGCAAAAAGGAGAAGGGGGCATGGGATGGGGGTTTTCTAGGGAGGGGAAATGGGGAAAGGGGATAGCATCTGAAATGTAAATAAAATATTCAATAAAAAATAAATTTAAGAAAAACCTAAAACTGGATTATTAGAGAAATAAAAAGTCAAAAGCAAGGTATATTTGAAAAGAAATATCAGTCTTAAAGGCTGATACTCTTTTGTTCTCATGCTGTGCTACTGACTGAGAGGATGGTGGCAGCTCACAGTCCTGGTTCACAGGAGCACACTAGCTATTGGTACTTGGGCAGTCCAGGGGAAGTTCCCTGGTAGACAGTTACATACAGTGGCCCCCAATAAAGGGGAAAGGCCTGACTTGATAGAACTGAGTTAAACTTGGCCTATCCTTTGTATCTCTGCACATCTAGCCCATGCAACACTGCTCTAGTGGATATTAGCCATGTGTTAGCAGAACTGAAATAAAGAAGACACCACATATGCCATGATGACAAGCATCATGGAAATATGCCTACAGGGTCCAGCTGTCTCATCCAGTTAATTGTTTTCCTTTCTTCAATAATTGGTTTTCACAGAAGATCATGTTTTCCTTCCAAACAAATGCACTAATAGCACAGTAACACACAGTTTCATCTTTACTTATTTTAATAAAACATAGTATATAAAACAAAGTATAAGAAAAAGACATTGAAATTCAGTAAGTTTGATCTCGTAAGTAGTCAGAAGTGCAAGACAGCCACAGAAACAGGAAGGGCTGGAGCGGTCAAGGGTTCTGTGTAGGTGTTTGTATGGACATGAACCCTACATGACTGATGGAGCTAATGTGACAACATCCAACTCTCAGACATATATGTCCCAGTCATTTCTCTGGAAAGCTGAAGCCATATTCATGATATATAAGGTTTATCTCACAGGATGAGCAACACATTGCTCACAAATATCTCAACACAAAGTTTCCACATGAACAGGACTGACAGGTCCTGACTGACACACAGCCTTCTGCACTGACACTTGAGGAAGAGACACTGCCAAGGAGGAGGAATTGTGTCTGTGGAAGAGAAAGGACACTACAGACAGGAGGGTCCCACAGTCAGAGGCTGATAGCCTCTGTCTATATATCTCTGCACAGGGAGAGCAAAGAATGATTTTCTCCATTAATTATGAAGGAGTCTTTTACTTCCTCTCAAGTGCCTATAGGTTCTCCTCATTTTTCCTAAAGGAAGCATATATTTGTGATATATAGATATAGATATAGATATAGATAGATATATATATTGTAATATATATATTACATAAATGTACTATAAACATATATTACATATAACAAATATATGCTTCCTTTATAATATATTATAATAAATTTGTATATAAATAATATAAATATATAATAATATATGCAAATTATATATTTATTACATATTACATATTACTTATATATGTTATATGTTATATATTAATGATATAATATATTATATATTATATGATATATTATATAATATATTATAGATAAATTATAATACATTAAAATGTAATATATGTAAATGTAAAATATATAGATAGATAGATAGATAGATAGATAGATAGATAGATAGATAGACACACATATAATGTGTATGGGTGTGTTTTGCCTGCATCCATATCTATTGTACATGCCTGGTACTGGTAGAGGTCAGATCGTCTAGAGTTGGAGTTATTGATGGTTGTAAGCCATCATTGGGTGCTGGGAACTGAACCTCAGTCCTCTGAAAGACCAGAAAGTGTTCTTAATGGTTGAGCCATCTCTACAGCCTCTATTAAGCTATAACTTTAAAAAAAATTTTTAAATAAATAATATACTAATTAGCTCTAATTTACATACTTTATATATAATATATAATTTAATATATTTATTAACTATATTAATAAATATAATAAATGTTTAATAAATTATAAAATAATAAATATATAACATATTACCCCACAATCTGTTTTATTTATAGCAAATTCAACCAGTCTCCTGTGAAAGAAAAAGAATGCCATCCAGATTACAGTATTGACTTGTCTAAATGAATTATGAGCAAACTATCCACCACCACTCCACTTACAATAGGGCAGCTTCTTCTGCACAGGTACAATGCAATGAACATTCTCCTCAACAGCCACTCAGAAATGTCTCTATGAACATAAAATATAGTAGAACTTTATTAAGCCAGTTTTGGTGATCAGACCCAGTGTTAGTCATTAGTCATGTTCCAGTCATTTACCCTGCATTTTAATTCCAGACTGTAAATAAGAACGATTCAGTTTACACGTTCTAACTACACATTCAATAAGTGGTAGTTATCAAATTAAAATGATTTTTAAATCTATAAAATATTGGATGCTTGTGCATTGTTTGAAATGAAATAAAAACAACATCAAACTGGTAATTTACAAGAATAATACAGTCATATTTTTATCTGAGAACATGAGGCTTGAAGGAAATAGTTTAGTTGAAGCTGAAAGGTAAGTGAATACTGAGAAAGAATCTGATGTATTTCAGTGACTCAGCCCAAACACAGAACACTGACACAGGCTTAGAAACTGCTGTGACTGGACAGCTCACCACCTAAGCTAAACGCACCAATAAATATGGCAGGAGACAAATACATGAGGACAGAGCTCTCTGAGTCCTCTGTGGATCTGATGGGGAGTTTCACTCAGGGCTTTGCAATGTATATTGGGTAATGGTATGCCAAAGTCATAGAAACAAAGCAATCCCTGGCTCTACTTCCCTGATGGATGTGCCATTAGACTGGGCGAAGCCATCACAACCCTGAAGGGCCTGGGTGCTGTACATATTGAAACTGTTCACCTGTTTAGTCTATCAATCACTAGCTCTGATACTTGCTGTTTTTGAAAGAGTCTCACTACATAGCCTGGGCTGCCCCAGAACTCTATGTAGACCAACCTGGCCTGGAGCCTGTGGTGAGCCTCCTGCCTCTGCTCCTGAGTGCTAGGGCTACAAGTGTGTGTTATCAGCCAGCCTAAACTAGAAACAAGTTTCCTGTGAGTTGCCGACAAAGGAAGAAGTACAAACTGGCCTCTACTTGAGTTAACTAAATGTACAGTCACATAAAGGAAAAGAATGTGACATGTGGACTCAAGCTTCTCAGATGACAGAAAAATGAGCAGGAAACCAAAGGCAGCCACAGCTAAGCCAGGTCTGGTAGGTTCGTGGTTTCCATATGCAAGTCTCTGCTCTTCAGATGTGGGTAGGATCTTGAAGGGTTGTTTTTATAACATGTTGTAAATGTAATTCTTGGGGATTTTCTTTACACCCCTTTGCTCCAATAACTGCAGGACATTTCTACTCCCACTCCAGCCTGTCTTAGCTCCCAAAGAAATACACTGAGCCCTGGTATCTCTATTAAAGCTGCTGTCACTAAGCTGGGCAGGTTCTGGGCTGTTCTAATCCAACTAGGCTGTTACTACCCGGCCAAATGTACCACTACTCGCCACGTGGTCTTGCCCTAGCTTGCTCTGATCTGTTTGTCCTCATGCCTGCTCTCTCATTGACACCTCATGGCAAGTCCTCCTAGTCCATCCAATTGGTCTCTCCACACCTCCCTCCTTCCCTCTACTTTCGGGACCCCCAACCTAAGATTGGAAGTCCCACCCCATCTGCTTCTGATCTGCTAATTGATTGATCAAATCTTTACTAACCAATCAGAAGTGAGGAAAAACAATTTTTACATAACATCCAGACCAGAGATACTTGACCATGCCATCATCCAAACTACAACAAGATGTCTGGGAAGAGCAATCAGTATTGGAATACACAGTGCACAAAACCATTCTCTAACAATATATGAGCTAAAGCAAAATAGGGCCAAGCAAGATCTTTGTTGCCTGTGCTGAAAGACTAAGTAAGACACTGAGAACTGTCATTTTTTCAGCTGGATGGCAATTGCTCGCCTAAGGGCTGAATTAATTACATGAATACATAAACACAAGGTTTGTCCAAACGGTGGAGTTTATGTTCCCCAGTGCTTTGTATTTGCAAAATATTTCTGAGTTTGAAATAGGTCTTAGAGCCCTAGAGCCTTCCATGCTTAACCTTCATCTAGTCTAGTTAAAAGTACACTTTTTTTAATGGATATTTTATTTACATTTCAGATGTTATCCCCTTACCCTATTCCCCCCAACCAGACCCCATTCCTCCCCTCCTGCTTCTATGAGGATGTGCCCCACCCACACTCCCACCTCCCCTCTCTTGAATTCCGCCATACTGAGCATTGAGCCTGCACAGAACCAAGAATCTCATCTCCCACCTATGCCCAACAAGGCCATCCTCCCCTATATATACAGCTGGAGCCATGGGTCCCTCCCTATGTGCTCCCAGGCTGGAGGTTTAGACCTTGGGAGCTCTGGTTGGTTGGTTGGTATTGGTGATCTCCTCATGGGGTCACAAGCCCTTTTAGCTCCTCCTGTCTTCTCTCTAACTCCTCCATTGGGAACCCCATGATCAGGTCAATGGTTAGCTGTGACCATCCACCTCTGTATATCTCAGGCTCTGACAGACCTCTAAGGAGACAATTGTATCAAGCTCCAGTCAGCATGCACTTCCTGGCATCCACATCAGTGTCTGCCCTTGGTGACTGCACATGGGATGGATACCCAGGTGAAACAGTATCCAAACGACCCCTCCTTCTCCAAACAACCCCTCCTTCAGTTTCTGTACCACGATTTGTCTCCATATGAGCTCCCATGAGTGTTTTGTTGCTCCTTCTAAGAAGGACCAAAGCACCCACACTTTGTTATTTTTTCTTCATGAGCTTCATGTGGTCTGTGAGTTGCATCTTGGGTATTGAGAGCTTTGGGGCTAATATCCAATTATCAGTGAATGCATAACATGTGTGTTCTTTGGTGATTGGATTACCTCACTCAGGATGACATTTTCTAGTTCCATCCATTTGCCTAAAAATTTCTCGAATTAATTATTTTTAATAGCTGAGTAATGCTCCATTATGTAAATGTACCATATTTTCTGTATCCATTCCTCTGCTGAAGGACATCTGGGTTCTTTCCAGCTTCTGGCTATTATAAATAAGGCTGCTATGAACACAGTGGAGCATATGTCCTTGTTATATGTTGGAGCATCTTCTGGATGCCCAGGAGTGGTATAGCTGGGTCCTCAGGTAATGCTATGTCCAGTTTTCTGAGGAACCACCAGACTGATTTCCAGAGTGGTTGTACCAGCTTGCAAATCCCACCAACAATGGAGGAATGTTCCTCATTCTCCACACATTTGCCAGCATCTGCTATCACCTGAGTTTTTGATCTTAGCCATTCTGACTGGTGTGAGGTGGTATCTCAGGGTTGTTTTGATTTGCATTTCCCTGATGACTAAAGATGTTGAACATTTCCTTAGGTGCTTCTCGGCCATTCGAGTTTCCTCAGTTGAAAATTCTTTGTTGACCTCTGTACCCCATTTTTAAATAGGGTTTTTGGTTGTCTAGAGTCTAATTTCTTGAGTTCTTTGTATATACTGGATATTAGACCTCTATCAGATGTAGGATTGGTAAAGATCTTTTCCCAATCTGTTGGTTGCCATTTTGTCCTATTGACAGGGTCCTTTGCCTTACAGAAGCTTTGCAATTTTATGAGGTCCCATTTGTCAATCCTTGATCTTAGAGCATAAGCCATTGGTGTTCTGTTCAGAAACTTTTCCCCTCTGTCCCTGTATTTGAGGCTCTTCCCCACCTTCTCATCTATTAGTTTCAGTGTATCTGGTTTTTTGTGAAGGTCCTTTATCCACTTGGACTTGAGCTTTGTACAAGGAGAAAAGAATGGATTGATTTGCATTCTTGTACATGCTGACTTCCAGTTGAACCAACACCATTTGTTGAAATGCTCTCCTTTTTCCACTGGATGGTTTTACCTCCTTTGTCAAAGATCAAGTGACCATAGGTGTGTGGGTTCATTTCTTGGTCTTCTATTCCATTGATCTTCCTGCCTGTCTCTGTACCAATACCATGCAGTTTTTATCATTATTGCTCTGTAGTACAGTTTGAGGTCAGGGATGGTGATTCCCCCAGTAGTTCTTTTATTGTTGAGAATAGTTCTCACTATCCTTATTTTTTTTGTAATTCCTAATGAATTTGAGAATTTTTCTTTCTAATTCTGTGAAGAATTGAGTTGGGATTTTAATGGAGATTGCATTGAATCTGTAGCTTGCTTTTGGCAAGATGGCCATTTTTACTATATTAATCCTGCCAATCCATGAGAATGGGAGATATTTCCATCTTCTGAAATCTTCTTCAGATTTTTTCTTCAGAGACTTGAAGTTCTTGTCATATAGATCTTTCACTTGCTTGGTTAGATTCACACTAAGGTATTTTATAATTTTTGTGACTATTGTGAAGGGTGTCATTTCCCTACTTTATTTCTCAGCCTGTTTGTCCTTCTAATAGAAAAAGGCTACTGATTTGTTTGAGTTGCTTTTATATACAGCCACTTTGCTAAAGTTGTTTATCAGGGTTAGGAGTTCTCTAGTGAAAGTGAAAGACCCCCAGGAGGGGAGACCCTCACTCAAGTCTCGGGATATCGTGGCCACCCAATAATTCGCAAGACACTGACCTTGTTGCAAACAGCAAGAGGCTTTATTTTGGGATCAGCCGGCTGAGGTCGAGACTCACAAGGAGGAGTGTTGACCTCAAGGTCAGGGGGAGAAGGGTATTTAAAGGAAAAAAACCACAAACCAGGGAGGGTGAGAGGGAAACCAAGGAAGAATACCATAAAAATAGTGGAAAGTCCCAACCCATTGTTCAGCTGGCCATGTGGGAAACATTCTGTACATATTTTTCTTAAAATTCAATCTTGCTCAACCATCTACTTTGTGATCAGCCAGTTCCCAGAAGGACCCCGCTGACCTGTATTTTTAGTTCTGCTTCCTTTGTGCTCAGCCAGTTCCTGAAACCTGGAGCTAGTGAACCGCTGGCCTATATTATTGGCTCAGCTCTAGGGATCATAAAAATTTTTCTATACCTCTTATAAATTTTCTATACTTTTCAGAAGTTTTAAGGTCACTTAAGTATACTATCATATCATCTGCAAATCATGATATTTTGAGTGCTTCCTTTCCTATTTGTATCCCTTTGACATCTTTTTGTTGTCTAATTGCTCTGGCTAAGACTTCCAGTACTATGTTGAATAGGTAGGGTGAGAGTGGGCAGCCTTGTCTAATCCCTGATTTTAGTGGGATTGCTTCAAGTTTTTCTCCATTTAGTTTGATGTTGGCTACTGGCTTTCTGTATATTGCTTTTACTATGTTTAAGTATAGGCATTGAATTCCTGATCTTTTGAAGACTTTTACCATGAAGGGGTGTTGAATTTTGTCAAATTCAACATGAGCATCTAGTGAGATGATCATGTGGTTTTTTTTTCTTTGAGTTTGTTTATATAGTGGATTATGTTGATGGATTTCTGAGTATTGAACCATCCCTGCATTCCTGGGGTAAAGCCTACTTGATCATGATGGATGATTGTTTTGATGTGTTCTTGGATTCAGTTTGTGAGAATTTTATTGAGTATTTTTGCATCAATATTTGTAAGGGAGATTGGTCTGAAGTTTTCTTTCTTTGTTATGTCTTTCTGTGGTTTAGGTATGAGTGTAATTGTGGCTTCATAGAACAAATTGGGTAGTGTTTCTCCAGTTTCTATTTTGTGGAATAGTTTGAAAAGAATTGGTATTAGGTCTTCCTTGAACGTCTGATAGAATTCTGCACTAAAACCATCTGGTCCTGGGCTTTTTTGGTGGGGAGACTTTTAATGACTACTGCTATTTCTTTAGGGGTTATGGGAATGTTTAGATGGTTTATCTGCTCCTGATTTAACTTTGGTACCTTGTATCTGTCTAGAAAATTGTTCATTTCATCCAGATTTTCCTGTTTTGTTGAGTATAGGCTTTTGTAGTAGGATCTGGTGATTTTTTGAATTTCCTTAGTTTCTGTTGTTATGTCTCCCTTTTTAGTTCTAATTTTATTAATTTGGATACTATCTCTGTGCCCTCTGGCTAGTCTGGCTAAGGGTTTATCTATCTTGTTGATTTTCTCAAAGAACCAGCTCCTGGTTTTGTTGATACTTTGTATAGTTCTTTTTGTTTACACTTGGTTGATTTCAGCCCTAAGTCTGATTATTTCCTGCCATCTACTCCTCTTGGGTGTATTTGCTTCTTTTTGTCCTAGAGATTTCAGGTGTGCTGTCAAATTGCTAGTGTATGCCCTCTCCAGTTTCTTTTTGTAGGCACTTAGAGCACTTAGGACTGCTTTCATTGTGTCCCATAAATTTTGGTATGACGAGCCTTCATTTTCGTTAAATTCTAAAATGTATTTAATTTCTTTCTTTATTTCTTCCTTGACCAAGTTATCATTAAGTAGAGCATTGTTCAGTTCCCACTTTTATGTGGGCTTTCTGGTTTTTTTTGTTTTGTTTTGTTTTTTTGTTTTTTTGGTTTTTTTTTGTTATTAATTGAAGACCAGCGTTAGTCCCTGGTGATCTGATAGGATGCAAGGGATTATTTCAATCTTTTTGTATCAGTTGTGGCCTGATATCATAAAATGCAAGGGATTATTTGAATCTTTTTGTATCTGTTGAGGCCTATTTTGTAACCAATTATATGGTCTATTTTGGAGAAGGTACCTTGAGGTGCTTAGAAAAAGGTATATTCTTATGTTTTAGGATGAAATGTTAAATCCCTTTGGTTCATAGCTTCTGTTAATTTCACTGTGTCTCTGTTTAGTTTCTATTTTCATGATCTGTCCATTGCTGAGAGTGGGGTGTTGAAGTCCCCCACTTAGGACTGCTTTCATTGTGTCCCATAAATTTTGGTATGACGAGCCTTCATTTTCGTTAAATTCTAAAATGTATTTAATTTAATATTACTGTGTGAAGTACAATGTGTGTTTGAGCTTTAGTAAAGTTTCTTTTATGAATGTGGGTGCCCTTGCATTTGGAGCATAGATGTTCAGAATTGAAAGTTCATCTTGGTAGATTTTTCCTTTGATAAGTATTAAGTATCCTTCCAAATGCTTTTTGATAACTTTTGGTTGAAAGTCGATTTTATTAGATATTAGAATGGCTACTCCAGCTTGCTTTTTGGGACCATTAGCTTGGAAAATTGTTTTCTAGCCTTTTACTCTGAGGTAGTGTCTGTCTTTCTCACTGAGGTATGTTGTTGTAATTACTTAAAAGGCAGCCGCCAGTCAGGCCAACTGTCTAGGCTGCAGTGGCTCTGCCTAGCTCAACTACGTAGCCAGAGGCCACGTGCACACCACAGCTAGAAATGGCCAACCAGAGACACCAGCCCTGACACCCACAAGACGCCAGCATGGGAGACGGCTCTGCCAATCTTTCACGCTGTCTCCACAAGGCTGGGCATTGCCTGGACCATCCTGCCAACCACACGGGCTCAGTACAAATGAGACTCTAATGGTTAAATTATCCAAAGGCTTATATATTTGGTAATGATCAATAACAAGATGCCCATACTATCAGAAGTGTAACCCAATACCCAACCTAGCTATAGCAACTACCTTTGACTGGCAGAGACACATGAACATCTGCCTCCATGTTCACCTCTCTCATTCCTCTGTCTCTCTCCTAGCTCCTCCTCTTCTTTCTCTTCTTCCTCTCTTACTCCTCCTCTTCCTCTCCTTACTCCTCCCACCTTAGCTCCTCCTATGGAGGTACATTTCCTGTATGC
This sequence comes from Rhabdomys pumilio, assembly GCA_030674055.1. NCBI lineage: Eukaryota > Metazoa > Chordata > Mammalia > Rodentia > Muridae > Rhabdomys > Rhabdomys pumilio. The sequence goes on along the minus strand of JANHMN010000012.1, from coordinate 70,101,168 downwards.
AGCAAAATTTTGGGTCCTGTTTATGTATCCAGTCTGTTAGTCTACATCTTTTTATTGGGGAATTGAGTCCATTGATGTTAAAACATATTAAGGAAAAATGATTGTTGCTTCTTGTTATTTTTGTTATTAGAGGTGGAATTATGTTTGTGTAGCTATTGTCCTTTGGGGTTGTTGAAAGATTACTTTCTTTTTTTTTTTTTTTTCCCTAGGTTGTAGTTTTTCTCCTTGTGTTGGAGTTTTCCACCAATTATCCTTTGAAGTGCTGGATTTGTGGGAAGATAGTATATAAATTTGGTTTTGTCATGGAATATTTTGGTTTCTCCATCTATAATGATTGAGAGTTTTGCTGGGTATAGTAGTCTGGACTGGCATTTGTGTTCTCTTAGTGTCTGTATGATATCAGTCCAGGATCTTCTGGCTTTTATAGTCTCTGGTGAGAAGTCTGCTGTAATTCTGATAGGTCTGCCTTCATATGCTGTGGTGCGCCAACGTCATCACGCACTATCACACCGCCACCATTGGAAGATGGCGCCTACATCAGCCCAGACTCATCCCGCTTAACTAGTAAACAAGTGCTCAGAGCATGCTCAGAGTCCCTTGAACCAGCCTACATGTGACGCATCCCGAGACGTCATATTCTCCTGAGCTCTGCTAGCCAATCACAGAGGTACATGCCAACATGCTGACCTAATAGGTATTTAAGGACGTCTCCCTTTCCTATCGGGGTCTTCCCTTCCATTCCGACTGCAATAAAGCCTGCTGTAGAAGAATCCTGTTGTCTGAGTCCGTTCTTGCTGGCAAGGTCGTGACGAGGACAGCCACAATATGCTACTTTACCTTTTTCCCTTACTGCTTTTAGTATTTTTTCTTTGTTTTGTGCATTTGATGTTTGGATTATTATGTGACAGGAGGAATTTCTTTTCTGATCTTGTCTATTTGAAGTTCTGTAGGCTTCTTGTATGTTTATGGACATCTCTTTCTTTAGGTTAGGAAATTTTTCCTCTATAATTTTGTTGAAGATATTTACTGGCCCTCAAGTTGGGAATCTTCACTCTCATCTATACCTGTTATCCTTAGGTTTGGTCTTCTCATTGTATCCCGAATTTCCTGGATGTTTTGGGTTAGGACCTTTTTGCATTTTGCATTTTCTTTGACAGTTGTGTCAATGTTTTCCATGCATGGTATCTTTTGCATATGAGATTCTCTCTTCTATCTCTTGTATTCTGTTGGTGATGCTTGCGGCTATGACTCCTGATCTCTTTCCTAGGTTTTTTATCTCCAGGGTAGTCTTTCTTTGAGGTTTCTTTATTGTTTCTACTTCCATTTTTAGATCCTGGATTGTTTTATTTAACTTCTTCACCTGTTTTGTTGTGCTTTCTTGCAATTATTTAGGGAATTTTCGTGTTTCCTCTTTAAGGGCTTCTACCTATTTATCTGTGTTCTTCTATATTTCTTTAAGGGAGTTGTTTATGTCCTTTTTAAAGTCCTCTATCATCATCATGAGAAGTGACCTTAAATCTGAATCCTGCTTTTTTGGTGTGATGGGGTGTCCAAGTCTTGCTATGGTGGGAGAACTGGTTTTGATGATACCAGGTAACCTTGGTTTCTGTTGCTTTTGTTCTTGAGCTTGCCTTTTGCCATCTGGTTATCTCTAGTGCTACCTGCACTCACTGTCTCTGACTGGACCCTATCTTTCCAGTTATCTTGCTCGTGTCAGAACTCCTCAGAGTCCAGCTGCCTCTGGGATCCTGAGCTCCTGGGTGGAAGAGCTCCTGGAAATCAGGCTGCCTCTGGGATCCTGAAATCCTGCTGTTCTGAGTGCAGTGGTTCCTCCAGGATAGTTCAGGATATGATGTCTTCAAGCGAATAGAACAGCTAGGTGTCTGCCCCAGCCAAAAGGCAAGAATACACTTAAAATTGTATAGACCTATGCTTACATTTAGATTCTGCTTCTTATCAACTGAACCAGCTTCTTCCACTTTTCTGAGCATCGATGTTCATGTAAAATGGAGGACTTGGGCAGAGCTTAGAAAGTCCCCTGCAGAGTGTTTACAGTCCTTACAGTAGAGCCAATATCACTGCCTAGGGAACAGTGCGATGCATCCTGTGTCAGGCAAAGGTAGCATTCTCCTCTGAGATTTGCACTTCCCCAGAGCCTGCTATACTGTGCTGAAGATAAAAGCTCCCTGGGAGTCAGGAGCCAAGCAAAGGAAACCTTCCATGATGAGTCAGACATAGTCTACCTTCATGGGCCTGCTTCAAGATGCTAGAACCTCAGACTTAGTCAGGAAATTTTTTAAAGCACTCAACTGACAATAGCCTTTCCAGCTCACCTCCCATCAGTCCTCAGACTCAGGCCCAGTCCTGTTTCCTGTGTTCTGAACACATCCCTTCCTCAAGCAGTATTCTCTCCCAATGCCTTCTCTGCAGGTAAATGAAGACTAGACACAGCCAAAGAATTCCAAATTCCCACCTTCATGTTGGATTATATGATGCTTATGATTTGTTTTTATAAGCAATGAAAATTAAAATAAAACTTTCCACGTAAATGTATCAAACTTGCAAAGGTATTATTTATGAGCACAAAGAACTCAGAAACTAAAAGTCGGTCCATTCAGGATCAAGTTTCAGACTCCTTGAAGTGTTTTTGGAAGCTTTCTGTTCCTGTTGGCCCAGTCTCATCTTTCAACTGTGTAAAAGGAATAATGGCTATCTTGTTTGCTGTCAAGACAAAGATATCATACACAAAAGGCACTCCTAGATTCTCAAAGCACAAAATGGTCACCATGATAAAACCATGAGCACTGAGCACCGGTTCCTCACATAACTACATAAGTTCTAATTTAAGATGATTGAAAGTGAACACTATTTGAACCCTGAAGGCATCACATACTTCAAAGTGCTCCCCTCTGGACCCCTGACTAGGCACAGACCACACCCAAACACCAAGTTCCCAGCACAAACCAAATGCAATGAGATCCTTTATTAAGCAGATCAAAGAGACATGGTGGCTGAATCTGAATCACACAGAAACAGCAGCAAATAGCTTTCCATGTGTTCGTTTTAATAGGGGAAATGGAGAGGTCTGTCTTTGAATGCACTTGACAGGACAGTTAATTCTGGTTTGGTATTTTAATTAGGTTAGTCAAAATAGTGAATTTTGTTTGCTGGACCGTGATGTTTTGATAGTTGGACCTGGTGATCAGTCTCAGAAATGAGTCAGTGGCAGATAAGTGAGTGAGTAGACCTTGGTGGCTAGCTTTAGGGATGCAATCTAAGGGTACACAAGGGGGAGAAGAGGAAGAGGCAAACCTGTCTGCACCTGTTGGCCTTGCTCAGGTCTGTGGTTGTCTAGCTCGGCTCTCTAGTAGAGCCTGCCCTTCTAACCACATTTCCACATTTTTTTTCTTCCCCAGCTTCTGCTAAAATGGGAGAGTGCTCCTTTAGAGCATTAGTTCGAAGTAAGAATAAGAATTCCTTCCCATTTCCTCTCCAATCTGAGATCTCTGCCTTATTTCCTGGAGTTCTGGAAAAGTGGGACAACAAAGCATTATGTTCACTGATGTGTGTTCTGGTTCCTATGTATGAGTACAGGTGTGTGTGTGTGTGTGTGTGTGTGTGTGTGTGTGTGTGTGTGTTACACTGCACATGTGGAGGTCCCAAGACAACCTCACCTGTCAGCTCTCACCTTCCACCTTGTTTGAGATAAAAATCTCTTTGTTATGCATGTTGCATGTACCAGGCCAGCTGGCTGACAAGCTTGCAGGGAATCTCCTGCCTTGGCTTTCTGCCTCAGCACAGGAATGCTGGGATTACAGGTGTGCACTCCCACAGCCTGGTTCCTGTGGGCCTACGTATTCCAATGAGGGTTCTCATACCTGCACAGCAAGCTCTTTAGCCACTGAGCCATCTTTCTAGCTCCATAGACCAATACAGTTTAATCTGTAATCCACAAAGCTCTCTAGCGAGGCTGTATGGTGGACTTGTATTTGACATGTGTTACAATGAACAAAGACACTAATACTTCTCCAGTCTTCTCTGCGTATCAATGATCTCCACCAACCCTCAACTCCAAACCTGCGTTTTCCCATCTGGGCTGTTCTTCCCAGAACACCCAGGAAGCTAACATTATAGTACCTTGTTCTCTCCTCTTGCAGCCTGCTTACCAGATTGAGCCACATGTGTCCAAAACTATCCACAATTGTGGACTCTAAGGAGCACATACTAAATGTAACAGGTTAGGACATTTTCTGCAGGGGCTCTATACATACTTGTTAAGTATGAACAATCCTGAAGAGAACTAAAAGTACTTCTGAAAGTTCTTGGACCAACTGACCACAACACATAGACTCTTTCCCAGGACTGTCATTTCCATGGATGCCAGTGATTCAGGAAGTTCTCCCACACCCACTGTGGGATTTACAGACCAACCCCACCCAGTTGACTCAAGCTTCAAACCTAATCATCCCACTCCAGACTGCTCATTTTACAAATGAAACCTCAAACTGGGAACATAAGAGCTTGGCTTTTTAGCACTGCATGGCTACCACCTAATGTGATGCCTGGCACGCACTAGGACTTCATTAGTAATCCACACTTAGAAAGGCTCAGAGATATTTCTATACAGGTTGTTTCATGCTTTAATTAATGACAAGAAGTAAGCCTCCAACACATTACACAGCTCAAAATGCTGAACAGAATTATACATGAACTGACTCGTAGAGCAAGTGCAGTGTCGACTTAGCTCCCAAATGTCCCTATTCTTTTTGAATGGCTTTGCTGATGTGATGAAGTGAAAGGCCTCCTAATGAAACAGCCCGTGGTTGTCTGGGTAGTCCTGTGTAACCTCGTTTGAAGCAGAGCGCCATCTCCTGGCTATGATAATAAGCTGCAAGGTAATTTTGAAGACTGGAAGACAGGATTGCAACCTTAGCCATGTCTTCATTGTAGCCTTCTGAGAGCCTTGAGTGTTTGAATTCTGCCCTGTAAAGATCTCTAATTCAAGCCTCTCCATCCTGTGACAATCGGTTTGTCAGCAACTGGAAACATACAGCCTCAACCTCCGCCACTCACAATCCAGAGCGGAGCTTTCTGAATATCTGCTTACAGGAACAGACAATGGATGCTCGCCTAAGTGGATTCTTTCGAGGATGAAAGGCAAGACTGTGGGATACGGTGCGATGCTTGTACTCTCCCTGTAAGGTAGGCAGTGGTTCTCTCAGCCAAGCCTAAAGTCACAAGGTCCTGCCTCTTCTGCGAAGAGGAGCCGGAGCCCTGCCATCTGAGGCTGCTGGTTACAGTAAGCTCGAATCTAATCACGGTTTCTTGGTCTTCTATTAATTATTCCCTAAGCATGGGCATCATATTCCAATTACTACAGCCCCAGTCATCTGTAGTAGAAGGTGGGGATGCACTCTCAAGTATCATTGCCACCTGTAGCCTGACCCCAGCAGTTGCGATCATGAGAGAAGAGAGAAGGCAAACAAGCCACCTCAAAGACCGTACTTTCTCAGAGACTCCGTTAAATTATATGGTCTGCCCTATTGCCTCGTTTTGAAACGACTATTTTCATTTACATTCCAATTAATAAAATACAACCTGTTCTCAATTTCCCACCATTGGAGACAGATTTTAGTCAGTGCGCGTCCCTAAACATTTATGGTGGGCTTAGAGTGCCTCCTGGTGGTTACTATGAATAACAGCATAAGATGACATTCTGCAAAGAACTTCCAACAGAGAATCAGCCTGGCTAAGGATTGAAAATCCCAAGGTTTCAGATGACTGAGCAGCTCATACTTCATGGGCTTGCCTGACCTAGGGGAGACACATCCCAAGACTTATCTTAGATGACTGATTAACTACCGCGGCTATGAATGGAAGCAGCTAAACCAGTGTTCATTCTTTCCATTTCTCAATTTCAGCAGTGAGTTTCATTTGCTGAGACTCTCTTAGCAAATTCTTCTCTTTACCATCACAAGAGAACATAAAATTGATCATGGAAATATCTGTGACCAAAACACATGAGGGGACATTTTAAAAGGAAAAAAAAAAGACTTATTGCGGCTCCGAGTCTCCGAGTGTTGAGAAGTCATTGGTTCTTTGGGTTGCAAGAGCATGTACAGGAGGAGGCAGTTCCCCTCGGGAAGAAAGGGAGCAGCCAGCTAGGACTAAGCCTTCAAAGGCTGACCCAACATCTACTTCCTACAGGGAGGTCCTACCTTACATTCCCAGAACCTTCCTGGAAACCTTGCATACGAACCCATGGGGGATAGATATCTCATGTCCAAACCAAAATGAATACTTAATATACAAATACTGACTTGTTACCTGTGTTTTTTAACTTTAATAAACTTTCAGTTTGCTCATTTTTTTTCCTTTACCTGTTGTATTAACTGCAGACAGATTTCTGAGTTCAAAGCCACCCTAGGCTATGAAGCAGGTTATAAGCCTTCCAGGGTACACAGAGAAACTCTGTCTTGAAAACACAACAAACAAACACAAACTTACTTAAAGAAAAGCAGAAGCTAATGCTTTAAAAATAAATAAATAAATTTTATTTGGTCAATAAATTTTTTTGGAAAGGAAAAGCAAAATTGATAAACCTTTAGCTAAACTAACCAACAATAAAATGTAAAGCCCCAAATAAATCCAAGCATGTTACCTGGGTCCACAGCAAGCATGTTATCTGGGTCCACAGCAAGCATGTTACCTGGGTCCACAGCAAGCATGTTACCTGGGTCCACAGCAAGCATGTTACCTGGGTCCGAATCTGCTCCTCGTGCCTTTTCTTAGGCTCTTTTCCTCTTGATTTTGTCCTATTCTGATGCGCTTAGTTTTGTTTTATCTTATTATCTTATGTATTTTGTCATTATCCTTTAGAATCTTGTTTATTTTCTTATGAGACAGAAAAGGGGTGGATCCAGAGGGAAGGTAGGGAGGACTGGGAGGAGTGGAGGAAGGAGAAACCATCATCAGAATATATTGTATGGGGGGGAAATCTATTTTCAATCAAAGAAACAAAGCAGAGTCGAAAATGAGACACTACCATTACAGAAATAATAAAGAACAAAAAGAGCTAGGTATAAACAAAACAAACAAACAAAACCAAAACAACTATATTCATTTAAAAAAAACTGGGAAATCTAGAAAGAGAAAATCCTGAATGCTCACAACCTCTTGATATTAACTAAAAGATACAAAATCTAAATTGGTCAATTATGTGTAATGGAACAGAATTGAAAATCTCTCACTAAAAAACTAACAAACAAACAACAAAACCAGTCCTGTCTCTTCAGGTAAACGGAGATGAAGACCAAGGACATAGCATCTTCCGCTAACATTTATTAGAAAACTATTGTCATAATTTTATTGACATATTAACAGAGATGCATACTATTATTTTGTAACTAATGTAGAATACAAAATGGTATGTTCATTTTCTAAAAGGTAGTTAGTTCATTGAGGTATAATTTATATATCACAACATTTACTCATTTTATTTTTTAATTGGATGTTTTATTTGCATTCCAGATGTAATCCCCTTTCCCCATTTTCCTACCACCCAGGAACCCCCTATCCTATCCGTCCTCCTCCTGCTTGTATGAGGATGTGCCTCCACCTACCCTCCCACTCCTACCTCCCCACTCATGATTTCCCCCACACTGGGGCGTCCATCCTTCACTGGACCCAGGACTTCCTCACCCACTGTGCCTGACACTGCCATCCTTCCCTACATATACAGCTGGAGCCATGGGTCCCTCCCTATGTGCTCCCAGGCTGGTGCTTTAGACCCTGGGAAGCTCTGGTTGGTTAGTATTGTTGCTTTCCTCATGGAGGCGCAAACCCTTTCAGCTCCTTCAAGTCTTCTCTCTCACTCCTCCATTGGGAACCCCTTGATCACAGAACAGCATTCCTAGTCAGAGGATCGCTGTGTGCTCAGATGTGAGTGTATGTCTTCTGAGCGATGTTTCTACTGCCCTAGCTGCACAGTCCTCAGGGGCCCTGGCTTGTTTTCTTCTAAAAAAAATAGCTCAAGTGTTCTGTACATAATGCAATGAAGCTTCTAGTGAGCCAAAAAACAAATGACATAAGTGACTCTGAAGATGGGGAAGGAGTCCAGCTAGTTTAAGCAGCACCTTCTCCCTCAGAAACATTAACAACTGTCTTAAGTTAAGTAGATGGGAGAAAGTGGAACGAGAATACAGAAATTGACTAACGGGTCATCTGTCTATGTCCTGGAGCTGTTATTAGTCTTCGCATCTTTGTGGTTTGGTGCCGGGAGCCAAAACCGGGAAATTATCTGCTGTTCTAAGAGAACCTCAGGAAATTTCCTGCTGTTCTGAAAAGCCTAGTCAGTACAAGGTTAAGAAAGGACTTTCGAGGGTCTCTCTCTGGTCCCAGGAACTTAAAGAACATCTGGTATTTCCTGGAAGCGGGATAAGGACAGCGGGATGGTCTTAGACAATGAGGATTCAATAGCAGGATGGCCCTAGGCTATGACCCTGAACTTTCCATTTTGCTGTGTCTTTATAACCTGACCCTGAAATTAAAGTTGTAGAGCTTGATCAGAACCCCAGCCTTGCTCTCCTCCTTTGTGTCCCTCCTTTGTGTCTCTTGTCCTTTCACTCTTTCAACCCCTTCTCTAGGGTCTCGTCGAATCTCCACGGGCCGGGGCAGTTTGTTTTATTCTTGCTAAGCTTGCTAGCTTTACCACACTATCTAGTGTGTTTAGTAAGACAGATGCCTTTGTGAAGTCTAAACTGCTTGCTAATTCAGTTTCCACTAAGTAAGCCAATGCTCTGATTCTGTTTTCCAAGGAATAAAATGTTACAATTAGGATGAAGCTATTCCTCACTGTAGACTGGACACCACGGCACGAGGTGGAATGAAGTGTCACATGGGCAGGAGGTCCCTCTTTGGCCACTCCAGATCATCTTGGTTATAGGACTTTATCACCCTGCCCCGTCTTGCTTTCCCATTCTGGAGGATCAGGAAATATATGAGCGATGTTGGCTACCTGCTCAAATGACAGCAATCTTGTTCCCTGCAGTTGGCCACCCTGAGAAAGCAGTGTCTTGGCTGTGGCTGCAGGGAGCACCTCCGTTGGCTCTCAGCACTAGCCTGAGCTTGTTTTTATACTATCTCAGATGTATATCTTACAATACATGAGAACAAAGCCTGAGGTCTCCCACTGCAGCCCTGAGTGTCCCAGAATGTGCCATCTTGTGACAGTTCTTCTAGGCTGAGAATGCATTGCCACAATGGCCTGTCATAGCCTCAGCCCTGAGATTCAGGGTTGTTGGCTTTTGTCACGCCTCCTTCACTCTAAAATGTCAACAGGGATTCGTTTCAAAGTATTTTTGTTTCCTTTCAGGATGACATCATTTATAGTTTAAAAAAGGAACAACGTTTTTGTTGTTGTACTTTGGCACTTTAGTGACTCAGTTCATACGTTACCTGGAGCCTCGATGACAGACAGGAGCTGGTCTTGCCCAGAACTAAACAACGGAAATATAATGAGACCATATTCGTAGTTTTTAATTTCTCAGGAACTACATGTTTAAAAAAAGAGGGGTTAGGAACACGGCTCAGCTCAGGTTCAGTCCTCAGCACCCACATGGTAGCCTGCAAGTGTCTGCAACTCCAGTTCCAGAGCGTCTGTCACCATCACACATGCAGGAAAGACACCAACGCACATAAAACAAAATTTAAAACATAATTTAATTTAAAAAACAACTTTGAAACATAGAAAAGAAATAGGATAAAATTTCAGTAATGTGTTTTGTTTAATGCAATTAATTTAAAACAATATTTCTGCGTATGATCAATATACAATTATGTAGACTTTAATTTTTCTCAAAGCCTACTTTTAATAGGTGTTCTTAAATGCTTTAAACTCTCCAGCCCACCACCTACCAAAGGTAGTAGACAAGAAGGGTTATTAGGATACAGGGGAAGTGGACCTGTTTAGAAATTATTGTCTGGAGTAAATCCACTCTGTGTTATCAGGAAATCGGCAGTTCAGTTCACAGAAATCAGCAGCAGCCGCTCGATCCACTCGCAAACATGTCAGGGATACCCCAGCAGTCCAGTTCAGTAGACACAGCCTCCAAGTTCTCTGTGGTGCCTCTCACAACAAAGTGAAGATCAGTGAACACTTGAGACCAAGGAAGCGTTGCCGAGGTAGCTATGCAAGCAAGCCAGCCCCTGCCACCGTTCACTAAGTCCTATTTATACTCCCTCCAAACATCACGAGCCCTCCACGGGTCTTACCTCACCACATGTCTTGACTCAACGCTCGAGTCTTTCCTAGCAAAACTCCACCTGAGTCTGTATCAGCTAACATCATCATTCTGCCAATCGGCCCAAGTCCCCGGACACAGCAAGAAGCCGCCAGAGCAGCACCAGAAGTCTTTTGGTGCGTTTGTTTCTATGAAGTCATGACTAGCAGAGCTCAGCAATGAAATGTAAGGTGAGCCAGTACATGTGTGTTGTGAGCGAAGAATCTCGTCCATCAATCTTTCACGTGTTTGCTTTAGCAAAACATCCTTACACCTGTGTTCACGTCAAGAAAACACTCCTTCATGTGTCTGCCACAGCAAAACACCATCCGACCCGACTGACTTTCCAAAGAAACCGGAAGTTTCCACTTCACAATTATTAATGAAATATTTTACAGTTCTCTACACCAAGTCTTTGAAATCCAATGGGTATCTTACGTTTAGAGTGCATCTCAGGTCAGCTGTAAATTTCTGCCACAGATGGTTTGCCTAGCTCTGGCAACAGCAATGCATCCCTGTAGTGCTAGGGCTTCAGAAGCCAAAGCAAGAGGAAGGACGGTCAGTCTGAGACATAAAGTGATCTCGTGTGTCCATAGTGAGGCTCTGACTCAGAACTTCAAGCAGAGGAAACAAGGGAGGGAAGCAGAAAGACAGACAGACAGATAGAGACATACAGAAAACGTATTTACAAAAGGCAGAGCCAAGCTATTGAAATTCTACAGTGTTTCTAATAAATGTATTGAGAAACAGTTTTTAATTAGCTACAATTAAACATAATTAAAATCTACTCTAAAGAAGCTTCTTTCACAGGTCTGGTGGAGACTGTGTAGACCCAGAAAGCTAGCTGCACCATCAGGCGTGTGGATCCTGTGTTTAATCAAGAGGAAGGCAAAGCATCTAAAATCTTACTCTTGAGGCTTAACATTTTAAATGCCTACAGTGACTTTTGTTTCTGCTTGAGGTATTGCTGTGGTTTAGATGGGTCCCTTCAAAGTTCACAGTAAGAAAGAACCCTCAGATGCACATGTAGGAGCAGGACCTCCAGGAGGTGTGATTACAGAGGTGCTGGGTGTGAAGCTGTCTAAGGAGGGGAAATCCCACTTACTCACACTCCAAGCTCTAGGGTTCCTGTGCAGCAAGAAACTCTCACCAGCGTCAGCACTGTACACGTGGACTTCCCAGTCTAGCAAACTGTAAGTCAAATTAGGTCTTTTGTGATTTATCCAGGTATTGTTACAGCAGCAGAAAATGGATTGTCGGTTTTGCTGAATCTTATTAAGCTGTAACTTTATCCTTCTGTCAGATTTTAAGTTTGACCATTATTTCTTCCAGAAATGTTTTCTCTGATTCCCCCTAACTCACTTATCTGGCGCAGCCACTCCAGGCTAGGATTCCTACTGCTAGGTGGCTTAATATGATCCTACAATGCACTCTTTCTCTGTTCTTTTCCATTTGCCCCAGTCTCTTGTTGTTTTGTCTGTTTGCAATGGTATCTCTTGCTGTGCCTTCATTTACACCGCTTTTCCTCTGCAGTGACTTAGCTGTTAATACCTCCATTGGTAGGCTTTTGTTGTTGTTAGATACATACACATTTTTTATTCAGTAGTTAATTTTTTATCTCCAATAACTATAATCATCAAAATCAAGCCAATTGAATACTAAATCCTTAATTGTCTGGGTTGTTGAAATTAGTGGCTGTTTGAGGTAGTTTTTCCCCCCAGTTGCTGTAGATTTAATGTCTAGCATTTCAGCTTGCGGTTTTTTTTTTTTAAGGACATCTTCTCCTTAGCCCATCTTCATGCACGGATAAAGTTTATGAACAAGCGCCTATAAGTTCAAACTCCGTAAGATCGCTATTCCCACCACTGAGGTCCTCCTCTTGTGACCCAAACATGTCCTTAAAGGGCCAACTGACAAAACCCATTTGGGTGGTTTGAATAATCTTGGCCCAGGGAGTGACACTATTAGGTGTGGCCCTGTTGAAGCTGGTCTGGCCTTGTTGGAGGAAGTGTGTCAGTGTGGGGATGGGCTTTGAGACCCTCCTCCTAGATTCCTGAAAACAGTCTTCTTCCAGAGGCCTTCAGATCAAGATGTAGAACCCTCAACTCCTCCCAAGCTATGCCTGGCTGGATGCTGCCATGCTTCTGCCTTGATAATAATCAACTGAACCTCTGAGCCTGTAAGCCATCCCAATTAAATACAGTCCTTTATAAGAGTTGTCTTGGTCATGGTGTCTATTCACAGCAGTAAAGCCCTAACTAAGACATCCATCATCATGGAGGTGGGATTGTAAATGTGCCCTAGAGGACATTCAAACATTTATACTATAGATGACTCCTTCCTGTACACATGCATCTATCTGTCTCTGTAACAGTCTCTTTTCTAGGATCCTTTCCCAACAAAAATAAACTCACCAAAATCACCTGGCTCTGTCCAGTTCTCCTTCAGCGAGCCAGGTCACTAGGTGTGTTTACCACATGGGTCTCCTTTCTCTGAGGCATCACTGTCCAGTGCTGTCTTTAGTTCAGTGTCTAAGTTAAGCCCTGTTGCTTTACTCCAGCACTGTTGTTTCACTGTTGCTTCACAGGCTTGGTCCAACCTGCTAATTATTTAAGGGCACAAGGTAAATCCTGTCAATCTATTGGTTGTTGTGCATTGAGGAAATATTGACAGACTGCTTGCTGTATCTGAGAGATTTTGAAGAGCCCTGGAAATAGACCACTAAAGACATGGAGCCTCACCCCTCACCTGACCACAAACCATCAGGAGAAAGCCCTCAGGTTAGGTGTGTGATAGCATGAAAAAAAAATGCCATGAGAGTAAGTAGGGTGGGGAAAAAAACAAACAAGCATACAGTGAGAAGATTTAAAAAGTTTCCCAAGATAGAAAATTTTAGCCAGAATTTAGAGAATGAGGAGAATTTGGTATGTACGCTCTGCAGGGCAGAAAGAATGCCAAGAGAAACAGCCAATGCCAAGCACCTGTGGCAGAATGGGAGCCCTGGGATCACCCAGCGCAACACTCAGACTTCCAAACCAGAAACAAGAGGTCAAAGACTGTGTACGTGAAGCCTGGGACTCTTCCCAACCCACAGCGCTGTTCAGACGGGTGGAGGGAATACCAGAGCACCATACATCACGAGATTTAACAGTTAACTGCTATGATATGGCATGCACGACACCTAAGTTTATCATTTATTTTTATGGGGAATTCAGGACTTTCTTGTGTGGGAGAACTAGGTTCTGATGATGCCAAGTACCCTAGGTTGCTGATGCCTATGTTCTTGCGCTTGCCTTTCGACATCTGGATCTCCTTAGTGCTACCTGCCCTGTCTCTGACTGGAGCCTGTCTTTCCTATTATTTTGGTTGTATCAGAACTGTGTGGGGTGGGTGTTACTACTGGGGCCCAAAATCTGCTCAGTGCTCAGGCGCAGACAGGAAGGAATCAGTGCTCCAAGCCAGGAGTGACTTCCTGGGTCCTAGTAGGTCCCAGTTACTCCCTGTTTGGGGCTGGTGTTGCTTTCTCCTTACCTAAGATACTGCCCGGGTTAGAGCTCCCAGAAGGCCCGCTTCCTCTGGGATCTGTGAGATTGGGGGCCGAGCTGCCGCCCAGGGTCTGCTCTGTGTTCGGGCACAGACCAGAAGGCTAATTTATTTTCATTTAAAGATAATTATAGGAAAAAACTTATTCAAGATATATATTTTAATTGGCAGAATTTTAATATATTTGCAAAGTGCATGCTGTGCAGTGTTTGGATTTTGTTTTGTTTTGTTTCTGTTAAAGTACAAAAGAACACAAAACAGAAGAGAATGAGCAGTGTTGGGAGCAGCCTGCAAGTGCTCACGTAGCTTCCTGAGCAGCTGACCACACCCTGGAGAGTCCTGCTCAGCACACTAACCTGTTACTGCTTTCAGGTATTTGGGGAGATTCATCCACTGCCCCACTCAAAGCTCAATTGGCATAATACACATCAATTAAAGTAAAGCTCCCTGAAGATTTTCAGCTGTGAAACTGTGTATACATAGACTCACTAGAACAAGTCTGTTCTAGCCATGTATTTGTTTTTACTGCGGGTGACCTGGATGCACACAGCTACCTTGTATTTGCATAGACATTTTCCCCTCAGTTATGCTAGGTATTCCTTGGGATGGCTTATAAACTGGAATATCTATTAAATGTCAGTAAAATTCAGTTTGCTTTCAATGCATATATACAAAAAAAAAGTCAACAATGTACCAGGACTAGAAACATAGTAGTAAATAAAGCAGGTAGACAAGTCCCAACTCCATCAATCTGGAAGGGTCTTCTGTAATGCTACTGCCCCCTTTTCATCTCTGACTGTAGCTTAACTGTTACTTTAAAGACAATAATTCATATAAAACAGATCTCTGCTAATTTCTGATCTTTGCAAAAGCATTTATGTCTCGTGTGCAGTTCAATAACTTAGGTGTCAGATTTTTCACATTGTAGCTTATGTGGCCCAAGCTGCCAGCTGTTTGAAGTCATCGTCTTCCTCTGCCCTCCTGGAAGATGCTAGAACATAAGAGTGAAGAAGACCAGTCATTAGTCTTAATCAGCAATTAGTCATTAGTAGTCATTGCAGCATAGAAAAGAGGTAGGAATTACATATAATTTATAAACATCAGACATAACTAAGTACTGAAAGCAACAGACCTGGCTACTATCTTAGGAACCTCAAGAGCACAGGTCTAGGGCCAGGAAACAGACCTGCTCGAGACCGGTGCATGGAGGAGGGCATTCTGGCCTTCCTACTGGGCTGTGCTGGGAGGGACGAGGAAGGCACACTTGGAAGCTCCAGACTTGTCATCTTCTTATTCAATTCTTCCTGCTCCAATTCCTCAAGTTCTGCCAGAAGCTCATCCTGAACACAGAAGAAAGAAAGAATTACAGAGCTCATGTTTCAGGAGGTGGGTTTCCCTAAACAGAACAAGGAGAACATCTGCTACCTGATTGATATGTGGGAACCCAGTGAAACGGAATATTTATTTTAAAACTAATCTTTTTTTTTTTTTTGCAACACTGAGCAATGATTAGAAATGAATATTTTGGGTTGTACAAATTTGTCGTAGTTAATCTTATAATACTTCAGTAAACAGCTATTCAAGTAACTTGTGCTGAATATATAATCTGCTCAGCTTCTGGAAACTCACACCGTGATTGTTAGTTTTCCAGTATGCTCATT
This sequence comes from Rhabdomys pumilio, assembly GCA_030674055.1. Taxonomy (NCBI): domain Eukaryota; kingdom Metazoa; phylum Chordata; class Mammalia; order Rodentia; family Muridae; genus Rhabdomys; species Rhabdomys pumilio. The sequence continues at coordinate 70,085,684 of JANHMN010000012.1, read as the reverse complement.
TTGTTTCTCTCCTGTTGAGAATTTCTGAAACTTTAATTAGAGGAAATAAATATTTATATTTGAGCTAATGCTATTGAAAATAAAACAGGCATACCAAAAAATATATTGTACAGAAAATTAAAAAAACATTGCATAGTTCTTCTATCAAGCCATCAAAGTCAATATAAATTGTGTGTTTAGGTGATTTTGTTTGCAGTGCCGGGGACGGGACACAGCAGTTCACGCTACAAAAGTGTTCTACCACTGAACTATGTTCCCCACCCACGTGTTTGTATGAGGAAAACTTCAAAATTAGTGTAATGTATTTTTTTTTCTTTACAGTGGCTCCTCAAAGTCTGGCTCAATAGCACGCATAGAACGTTAATGGCAGCTGAGACCTTATGGATATGGGTCACCTCTTGCCTAGTCTGAGATAGCTCACACCTACCTAACTTGGGAAGCTCTCCAGCATACATACTGCCAGAAGTGAGCAGGAATCAAAACAAAATTTCATTATACGGCAGAAGCTGTCAGAGATAAAAACTATAGAGAGACAAAGGTAGAAAGAGAGGCTTGGTCTACCTTAGGCAGGACCATGTTTATTCACAGCAAGGGGGCATCTTTGTCACCCATGTGTGTAAATGGGCAAAATGCCTACAGAAGATGAACTGTGGCCCCTTTATAGGTGCAGAAAAGACCAGACCATGTATGTTACATTTCCTCTCATTGTTCTCAAGGGAAGCTGGAAAGTGTAGTCTTTCAACAGGGAACTATCAGAAAAGAGCTATCATAACTGTATATCCATCCAATTGTTTATTCACCCATCACTCAACAGATTTATTGAGATCGCATTCCTGGCAGAGCAAGGGTAAATCAGTATGCCCTACATCAAGGGAGCCTGTGCTTGAATTTATGCATATACACATGCACCTTGTATTTGATAGTTTTGTTGCTGTTATTTGTTTTGAGATGAAGTCTCTCTCTCTCTCTCTACATATATATATA
>JANHMN010000012.1:70010134-70084690 GCA_030674055.1 Rhabdomys pumilio | reverse complement strand
TAGAGGTAGAGATAGAGATAGAGATAGAGATAGAGATAGAGATAGAGATAGAGATAGAGAGAGATAGATCTCAGGCTGGCTTTGACACCACTACATAGTCCAAGGTTGACCTTGAACTCACAACTCTATGCACTTCTACATCCAGACAGTAGTATTTTAGGCTTTTCAGGTCAGATACCTCCTTATTACCAGATCTTATTTCTTATTTCCTATAGTTCAAGAGAGCGCAAATCATCCTTAGAGGATTACACAAAAATAGCCATGACTGACTTACAGGCTATATTTTGCCAATACCTTATATATATATTGCCTAAAAAATGCATGTGTAGCACATTTGTGCCAGGTGCCAACAGAGGTCAGAAGAGGGCATCAGATCCCATAGAACTTGCAGTACGGAGGATTTTGATCCACTCTGAATGCTGGGACCAGAACCTCTACAAAGGTAACAAGTTTCTGCACCTCTCTCCAGTCCCAGACCCAAACCATTTTTTGTCATTACTAGCACCAAACTGCCATTCTCTAAGACGTCATAGGCCACATCTTAACTTGTTACACTCATCCTGCCATATGACCTAGAAACAGGAAGCTGGGCTACTCAGGCCCTTGGGAGTGTGCCTAACAATGTCTTCATCCTGGATATGTAGGAATGGAATCACTAAGATTCTCACTGTGGGCACCACCAAGGTAACTATAGTCTTCCTGCACTATGGGACTGAGTAATACAAAAGGAATGGGAGTGTAAATAATACCTCTCCACAATTACACAATTACTTGTTTTATAGACTGAGTAATGAACAGAAGCAGCCTAACTCCTAGTTTAACAGCCACAGAGCCCAATCCATCTGCTGCTTACAGAGTGACACCGTCTGCTCTGTTTGGCCAGATGTAAGAGCACATGATTCCTCATAATGGGACTATTTATACTCCAACCATTAAAAGTCACTAACTTTACATAATCACAGGCTGTTTTCTTTTTCTAATAGCTGGAAACCTAATTAAGAAGCTGTTTCCCAAACTAGTCATCTTTCCTTGAAATCAGCTACTAACACCTCATTTCCCTCCTTGAAATCTCACTTCCAATAAATATCATTTATCTGTTCAGCAATGAGCAAACCGTCTGCTCTGTGTGAGAGGAAGCTGGCCTCCATAGCAGCCTCAGTTCCACATTCTTTATAGTGCACCTACCTCATCAAAGCCATCAGCAAACTGAACCCTTTGAGAAAATGCTTCAGAGATTTCTTGGGCAATGTCCTGCTGCTCCGTGATATCTTGCATCAGGTCATCAATTTTGTTGAGATCCCTGGGAAGCATTTTGTTAGGATTTTAGAATTTCATCTTACAATTATGAATCTAGACTTAATTCCATAGGAAAACCAGTTAATTTCACATATATTCTTAAGCCACTTCAACACCATAACAAAAATTCCTGATCCAACATTCATCAATTCAAAAAATAATTTTGTCAAAACTTTAGTAATCCCATACAGTTACATGCATTTTAAATATTACCTTCTACCTTCAAGAATCACTAAAATAACTGTGATTAATATTATTTGTAGATCAATCTGGGAAGTGCATGTGACAAAATATGTGTGGTGCCTCTGTGTGCTTTGTTCCTTAGTTTGCTGAGGACTGCCATGACAGAGATCACAAGGCAGCTCTCAGCAGCCATTCCTGAAGCAACCAAATGTTGGAACTTTCTGTAAGGCAATGGCTCTGAAATACTTGCTCCTTGAAGGTTTTCCCCTATAGACAATGTGTGGGAGGGAACTAAATTGGAAGGATTTGACTCAGCATGCCCTCACGGAGGCCACGACCTCAGCAAATGAAGGCAGGCAGGTGCAGGCTCAAGACAGCTACATAAAAGTTAGTCTCAGTGGACAGGCCATGTTCCATCTTGTTTTTATAACAGTGTTTCTGAACCACTCCTACAGCTCAGAACCAGGCAGGCTGATTAGCTGGAGGGAAGCAATGGGGCCTCCGTTCTTGTGCATCCGCGGCGCTGACAGTCTGAGCCAGTGGAACTCATCCATTCTTCAGTTTCTCAGATCTCAACACTACAAAAACTGAGAACCTCAACACGTTTCCAAAAGTAATCAAAAAGAATGCTTCTATCATTTACCTACCACCCCTTTTTGTTTGTTGTAATGAATGTATTTATTAAGGGGAGTACAAGACATGTGTGAGCCAAGTTTGGAATAGTGACTGAACTTATCTCCAAAAGCACAGTCCTGTCTGATGCTTCTAAGGGACCTGGAGACACAGCCAGACTGTGCAATCCACTTCAGTCAACCACCAGCTTACCACAACTGTGGGGGACTGGGAGTCCAGCCACTTACTAACGATCTCTGCAGTGACAGAATGGCAGCTGCTTAATGAGTTAGTAAGCAAGGCAAGAAGACACAAGCGCCGGCACTACCGCCACCTCTTCCCATCCTCTGGAACCGTGTCTGTCCCTTGGCACTTGCTGCTCTTATGCTCTCTTAGACAGGAGTCCACTCTCACTGTCCCTAATCAGCAGAGGACCAGGTCCCAGGTCTGCATTTCCCACTGTGAATGCAGAGTGCACCTTACTGGATCTCAGACTGGAGCAGAAACTGTGCCCTGTCTATCTAGAATCTCAGTGAATTTCACATCAAGCAGAGGAAGTAAGCAAGAACTTACAGCTGAGGAAACTGTGGGAATGAGATTACAACCAGAAAACTACAAACCCTGGTCCCTGTAATGTATGTCAGTGGTTTTCAACTATAAGGAAGTGTCAGCCTCAGCCTGGAGAACTTGGTTAAAAACAAAAGGTCTAACGTGTCTTGTTCAGGGAGGTTGGGTATCTGCATGTTTGTGAACAGTTTAGATGATTCTGATACCCAACAAAGTCTGGCAAATGCTAGTCCACAGTTCTAACACCTTCGCTGATGTTAGTATTGTTAAAATTATAGAATTACAGTTGAATTTTGTAAATGAAATGAGAAATATTGAAAGCATGATTTATATATATATATATATATATATATGTATTATATACATATATATATGTATATGTATATATAATTATGTCACTGTAAGTTTTAAACTACCTCTGAGAACCCATTCCATCCAAGACATCCAATAGTAATCTAGTCCTACCAAAATCACCATACAATTTCAAAGACTCTTCTCAGCATTAAGATCAAGGAGTCTGGGTCACTCACATGTTTTCGTGAACTGCTTTCATGGCCTTGGCTGCGAAGCCCATGTTCCGTAAGACCTCAGTGTTGGTGTGTGAGTTCTCCAGTGCTTCTCGCTGGAACTCAATGGTGGAAAGGGTGCCGTCAATCTGCGTGAGCTGCTTCTCAAACCTCTTCTTTCTTTTCAGTGCCTGCAAGGCAGCTAAATCAGGAAGAAACCAAGGTTTGTATCAGAAGAAACAGCTACACTTACTGACGGGGTTCCGACCAAGCATGATGCATGGCGGCAGATCTGCTGAAACCTGAGGACAACCCGTAAATGACACTTACGGGGAACATCTGTCGCCAAGTCTCTACATCAGCTATTCTCTCTCAAACACCCTGAGATTCTTTCTTCCAAGTGTAAGAGGATGGGAAGTCAACTTTCATATTCACAAAATATGCCACAGAAATATTTGTGCCAGTGCTGGATTTGGGAGAAAGCATTGGTTAAAAATATTAAGAAAAGCCATACAATAGTAAAAAGAAAACCAATTTTTACAAGAGGAAAGGAACTTAATGACTGTCAAATCTAGCCTTGCTTTCTTAAAGGCAAATTTACCAAGACCCAAAGAAGTGAAGTGACTTGTTTAAAGGCAGGCAGCTTCCGGAGCCTGGAACCTAAATTTCTGAGCTCAACACCGTGATTTGAACTGACATGGCCCTAAGGTTGCATGTGACGTGAGAGTCCATGAAATCAATGCAGCTGCCGCGCTGCTCAGGAGCTAGATGGCACTTGACTTCGAGTGCTGAAAGTTCACCAGTGTATGAATAGGCTCTATTTTTCTTTTTAACTAACTGTAGGCAATACTTTTTTTTAATAGCCATCCAATCAGTATTTCCACCAAACAGAATCCTCCAAACTCCCCACACCCAGGACAGAAAAGGTCAGAATTCATTCTTGTTTCTGAGGCGTGGGGTTCTAACCGGCATAAATCCCACCTCCTCCTCCTTCTCACCACAGGCTGTGGGGATGGCACTGACTGCAGATGGCCACACACAGATCAGAGCCGCACTTTTTCTTGCAGTCCACGTGCCTGGTGCTGCTGAGGGTCGCACAGTCATTCTAGTTGATGGTGGTCCATACGTAGGAAGCAGCTGGCTGTCCCTGGCCTGATCTCGGTCTCCACGACCTTCTTTGAGACCAGCCGCAGGCTCAACTCCCACAGTCTGGCAGTGCAAGGAGTTTCAGGCCTTCAGATTACTAAGGTCAGCGCTGTGCCATCTGGTTCCTCCTTTTGAACATGAAGTTCCGCAAGACCATCCAGTGCAGATGTGCAGACATGGCAGCGCCTCTTCTCACCCTGGCGGCTGAATACTTTTGTATTGTAGAATCAGGTCTTCCTTCAGCTCAAGAAAATGGCCTTCTGTTATTTTTTTGTTCCTTCTCCATTGTTTCTATGAAATTTCTTCTGAATCCCTTTTTTGTTTTTATTTAATTAGCTACATTTTTGCCCCCTTAGTGAACATTGTCTCGTTGGTTGGTTGGTTGGTTGGTTGGTTTCTCTCGTTTGAAATCCCTGTAAGTCTCCATACTGGCTTTTTGGCTCTGTCCTAAATATAATCAACATGTCTGTATTTGATAGAAGTTCTAGGATGCCTTCTTGACTTTGTTTTCTAGATTCCTAGCTTAGCTTCAGCTATACACATTTCTGCTGACATTTTAAAAATCTTTTTTTGTTTGTTGTGGGATTAGTTTGCATTTCAGTTTTATAAGTTAGGCTCAGTAGTTGCTTCTCATCCACAATGAACGTGTACAGATTTTTTTTAACATGGTTACAGGAACACAAGTTACCAAAGTATATCATTTGCTTGGTGAACTCTCATCCTCATTAAATTATCTGACAAAGACCTACAGATACACGTGGAACCTTCCTTATGCCTCTGGTCTTGAGCCCGGTATCAGTGTGCATTTCTGAAGCCCTCAGTTCTTCTGTGTGCCTGAGAGGTACATACCTTGAAGCCTACTTGTGGATGTGGTTATGAATATTCATGGTGCGTGCTGGCACCTCCTTGATAACAGAACATCCCTATTGTTCTCAGTGTGCTTCTTTGCAGGAGACTTTCTGCTGGATTCAAGTCAGAAAGAAGCTGTGCTTTCTGAGACAGGGCCTAGTGTGCTCCAGGCTGGCACTGCATTTCCTTCTTCCTTGCTCTGCCTTCTGTGTGGATATTGGTACATATCACCACAACTTCAGCGGTGTTCTTAATTCCTAAGAATGTTCTCTAGCCTTCTAGATGCTGACCATGGTGTTCTCAATCTTCCTGCACACAAACATAACTGGTTTTTAAAATCTTTTATCCCAACATTCTCTCTTTCCCAGGCCCATCGCTTGCTTTGCTTATTACGATATTTTTCATTCCTACAGCTGCCTTCTATCAACAGGTTCACATTTGTCAATTAAAGATTAGAGAATAGTATGCTGTGTGTTCTTATGATATAGCTCTCAGAGAAGACCGTGCTTGCATGGAGGAAGAGCCATGCCTTCCTGCCATGGCAGGGCATAATACACAGCTGGTGAGTCCTGCACTTGGGGTTAAAGGCTTCCCTCTGGGTTTGCCACCTTTTGATTTCTTTGCAAATCCTAAGGTTCCTCTGTGCTCCCCTGCACACTGCTCAACCTGCCCAGCGGGAGGATGGGGTCTCTGTTTCCCTTTTGGAAGTGCAACTTTCACATTTAGAGCCCTTGATAAACAGCATATACAGAACAGGTCTTACTTATATAACCTGTCCTTTAGGGACTATTTAGTACTATTTTTTTTAATTAACTGGTCTAAAGTCCCTGTTATAATATCACATGTACATAGGGCTGAGCACATTAATGACCAGGCTTGGAGAGGGACTCTCAGCGCACAGCAAGAGAGGCCAGATGACCCTTTTCTTATCACTCAGTGCATGGATACAAAACTACTCCTGATCTATGGCACTGGTCTATGGTCATTTACAAAGCCTGTTCCACCCCACCTCTCCTGTGCTTATAAGCCTTTTAAAAAGAGATAGAGAAAAAAATTATATGAGTACGCTGTTGCTGTCCTCAGACACACCAGAAGAGGGCATCAGATCCCATTACAGATGTTTGTGAGCCACCATGGGGTTGCTGAGAATTGAACTCAGGACCTCTGGAAGGGCAGTTAGTACTTCTTAACCACTGAGCCATCTCTCCAGTCCAAGATAGAGCTCATTATGAGCCTATTTCCTCAGCACCCACCTCAACTGCTGACACATAATTAACAAAATATGCAGCAAAAACTAAGAATGCTATCTATTTCAGTATGGTGACTTGAATAAGAAAGGCCCCATAAGCTCAAATATTTGGATACTTAGTCACCACAGGTGGAACTGTTTGAAAGGATCAAATGGTTAGGAGGTGTGACCTTGTTGGAGGAAATACATCACTGGGGGTGGCTTTGAGGTTGCAAAGGCCAGTGACAGACCTAGTTTCTTTCTCTCTGCCTCAGGATTGGTGTGTAGAATCTCAGCTACTTCTCCAGTACCAGGTCTGTCTGTGTGCTGCCAAGCTCCACATCATAGAGTAAGCCTCTGAAATTGTGAGCCACACCACCCCCCATCAAATGCTTTATTTCATAAGAGTTGCTTTGGTCATGGTGTCTCATCGCAGCAAGAGAAAAGTGACTATGTCAGCCAGACTGGGGTTAAGTAATTTATGAGATTTAGATTTTTGATTTAATCATCAAAGAATACCAAGAGAAAGCAATACAGGAAAGCTTTACAGGAGGTGCAAGGAAAGAGTATTAATTGGAAAATGCCAAAACTTTCTGGATCTGTATAATAACAATACCATGGAAAACATATGGCCCTCAAGCTTGGAGTGGGAGTTTTCTGTGACTTGGCAAATATCTGCTCTTGGGAAAGTCATTCCCTTGTTTCAAAGTTCAGTTTGAGATTCTAGAGATTTATATTGACACTGGGGAATTACAGGAATTAGTGATACATTATAAGACCACCTTATATACTCCTTAACTAAATAATAATTATCTATATCACATTCCCAATAATGAGTTTGTACATCTTATTTGTAATTACCATTAATAAACTACCCATTGCTTCTAGAATGGCTTCCAACATGAATACAATATAATAAAACATCTTCATATTTCCATAAGCACAACAGTCTTCTGAGAAGCTAAACTTCAGATCTCTACCCAACATTCTGGAAGCAGAATGCCAGTATGTCGCCACTCTCTTATCCGGCTGCTGCAGGGTCTACGCTTATTGAAAACTCGGCAACATGTACAGTCACAAAGGTGGCCTTCATTTTTTTAATGAAATGTTTAAGTTCCCATTAATAATTATGACATGTTTACTATTTTAAAAATCTACAGATTATACGGATTGCTCTTGAAAATCAGGAAAAACAATTTGATACAAGAGAAGCTTTGTGATCTGTTCCTATGACTTAATCCTACCTCAACCACTTAATAACTTGGGTGTATATTGACCTAGATGTAGTGTGACCTTCTCTCTTCTTGTGAATGTTCCTCTCCCAGATGATGAAGAGCCACACCCAGAGGACAGCAGAACACTGTTCTCTGGAATTTGTGCTTTCAAATCACTGGCTTCTTGTAAACTGTGTAGTTCGTGGAGAAACACGCCCAGCTGTTAGACGTTTTGCTAGTATGTATGGAAAATGTCTCCTGTGGTGTCTGAACATTCAGATTTCGATTATAATGCTCACCTCCTTCACATGCAGTCAGAATTCCAGAGATAGAGCTACAAACACAACAGCCAGCCTTGCACGTGTCATTTATCAGACATTATTTTATTTTATTTGGAAAGTGTACCCTCTGTGTGTATGTAGAGGTCAGAACACAGCTTTCAAGAGCCAGTTCTCATCTTGCATCTTGTTGAGGCAAAATCTCTGTCTTTTCTCTACACTAGGCAACAGACTGATGCAGGCTAGCTGGCTCACCTGACTCCTTTCTGCTTCACATTCCAACATAAAGGCAGCCACATCGTAAATGCCTAAGCCAGCATATGGCTTCTTGCTTTCAAAACACTTGGGAGAAATGTGAAAAATTTTTTGAGAGTTGGCATCTCAGCTCCACACTATAATTCTCAATTCTGAAAACAACAAATTGGCCTAAGCCAGATCCCAAACTCAGAAGTCAAAAGGGAATGAAAATGGGTGAAGCAGAGAGAAAGTCTTTGAAAAGACCAGCTTTGTTTTCTCTCCTGTGAAAGAGTAAAAAGATGATATGATCACAATAATGGTAATAATGATGATAATATTAATAACAGCAACAACAACAATAATAATAACAGTGCCACAGTAGCAAGAAATGGCACTCGACAAAAGCCTCCAGCTCAGAACACCAAGAAGAAGACCTGAGACCCAGTGACATGCTAAGACAGAGATATACTCTGTCTTAGAGATATACTCTGTCTTAGCAGATGTAGCACAGCTGGCTCCATCCACTGAGGCCACGTAGCCATGTGTTCCAAAGAAGCAAGGCCTCTAGATGTGTGTTCAGAATAGAAATTTGAATTGTTTATCTTATTGATGTGTGAATAAACCCAACAGCTTCTACATGATTGAATCTGCTCCCAAGACACTTGAAAACCACTGTGGCTTTTTTCCTGTCACCTTAACATTTCTCCCAGGTATTAAGACAAGAGTTGTCAGTTCCTAAAAGCCAAGAACTTAATCTCTCTGTGAGATGCTTTTACATGAAGTGATGCTGCCACTGATGCAGCCTGAGTGGTTCCATGAATGATTTGAGAGAGAAACAGCTGTCCTTTTTTGTCAGGGTCAAACTAGTGCTGCAAAGCAAGCATTAATCTGGTTTGGCAAAGGCCCCTTTCAGAACCATGTAATTTAACTCACTTTGAAGGTATAATTCAATCTTCCAACCTCCTGCATGTGCTGGACAACATTCTTTCTACAACAAAGGCATCAATTGTAGTCTCTTCTGAGTGAGAAACAGCCAGAGGCTTGTCTCCTCCCTTAACAACAATATACCCTCAGCTAGCGACTGCAGCACAGTGCCTGGTAAGTAAGTGCACTGTACCAGGACACCTGCTGGAACCACTCACTAAGGCTGAAATGTAAGAATTATCCATGCAATTCAAAACTAAACCAGACCTTTATAATTCCACTCTACCATGTTGCCGAAGGAGGAAGGTTTTCCACAATCAACATCACATAATTGAAGACAGCACAAAGAATTGCCACTTGATTGTTTATAAGTAAAACAACTTGACTTTAAAGGTTTATCCAGTCCTTCCATCCAAGTTGTACAAATGGCGCCATTGTTAAACTGTAAGAACCTTGGAGGAACCGACACATGCAGCCAGCACAGTTAACCGTTTTGTGAACTACACGCGAGGATATGGTTGCCTACCTCTTGCCCAGGAGAGACCGATGAACTAAGAACTAAATAACGAAGCTCCAGAAGCTCAGCCAGGTTATGAGTTTGCTCAAAAGACAGATGCGACCCATAAACGATATGTCATCTTCCGTTTTTACTGGAAAGCCTCACGACAGTGTTTAATTGGGGAACTTTAGTACAAGTCCTGTTCTTACACATATGCGAATTATGCATTAGGAAATGTCTGCAGTAGTGGGGGTGCACGGCTTCCGTTCACACAATACAGTTCAAACAGTTCTGGTCAAAGTCCACAGTTACATTCAAAATAGCTGAGGAAACAATATAAAAATTTGAGACTTCGGCTCAGGATCCTCCTAGTATGAATTTCTCTGAACTTTTACACTTTCAAAACCATGCTCTTGGTTCATCCATTTCAATCTCTTAAGTACATGCTGAGTATATTCCACAGGCCTGGCACTGTTAGGCTCTGAAGGACAAAGAAATAGTTCAGGAAGGCAAGACATGAAATGGGTACTTGATCACATATTCCTCACTCTGGCTTACCATATGTGTTTTATTTTGGATGGGGTGGGGAATCAGTGAGAGGAGTTGCCAAGTACGTTAAGGGCCCTACCGAAAAACAGGGGACATAGTGGCATTTACTACTACTATGTAATGTGCTCTGTGCCCATAGATACTAACATATATAAATTACATTTGCTCTCTAGTGATTAGAGAAGATACAGAGGAGAAAAATAAGAGATCTATAAGGCACACGGATATTTCAAGGCCCTATACACATACATTCAGCATGCGGATCAAGAAAATACATCAAAATCCTATGCACGTACACACAGCACGCAGATCAATAAAACGTGTGACTTCTGCCCAGTGCAAATCGCTGACCAATGTGAACTTTCTGGCTTGGATATACAGGACCCCAGGAACTATATACCATGAATAGCAGCAAATCACACCAGCTGTTTCCTATGTATAACCTCCATATTTTCAGACGTCTCTCCAGTAGTAAATGTCATAAAGAATGTAAACAGCAAGCTTAAAAAACAGCTAGACCACAACAGAGATGTATGTGACTATGTAGTGAGAGACCAGGGAAAAGAGAGTGAACCTGGAAAATTATTCTGAGGCACGATCCCTGGGAAGTGGTCTATTCTGTAAGCAAGCCACTAACTCCGAACCAAACCTTATGTTTTAAAATACACAAGATTGATTGACAAAATTGATTAATATCACACAGTATAAATAGTTAGAAAGCCAGCTTGAGCAGTACATCATTCCTTCTTCAGGGAGAGAGGGAAGGGCGCACAAACGGACCAAGATAATTGAAATTATTTTCTGATAAAAATGAAGCTTCTGCCCTCATTCTCAAGATCAGACCATTCTAGCACCAGCTGATCAGGAGAGAACATTAAAGGAGATAAATCTAAGAGGGGAAATTCATGATTCAGAGAAATGCTGTTGACCTCTAGTTCTCAACAACGCAAGCACAAAAGATTAATTTCAAACGCCCAGTAAAATGCTCATTCCTTACAACTAATTTCTTCGGAGGTCAATTACCAAGCAGGTGAAGCACCCAGTTATTAGAGCAACATACAAATACATTCATTTGAATCTACTGGATATTCTTTGTTAAAAAGCCCATTAATTGTTTGACTCCAGGCAGAACACATAAGTGAATAAAACTGAAATATTTATTTTTATTTGCTAACAGTGTTATTTATAACCTCACAAATTAGTCAACTTTATGGATCAGTTATGACTTAAAATGTAGGGAAATTATGTGGGTATGAAACTAGTGAATATTACCAAAAAGTCTCAGGATTAGCAACTGTGCTTGACTTCCCAGGGGAGAGATGCTTACAGATGTAGTTTGTTTGTTTGGCATAGATAACCTTTTTCATATGATTATTTTACACATATCTAATATGGTTTCCTATTGTAATAGTAAAAGGTATGAGAAATTAGAGTTTTAAAATCCAAAATGTCACCAAGTACTTGATTATAATTTTATTAGTAGGGCCTGGAGAGGTGGTTCAGTGGTCAGAGACCTGGCTGATCTTCCAGAAGGCCAAGGTTCAGCTCACAGCACTCACAGTGACACACAGCTGTCTGTAACTCCAGATATAAATGCCACTTCTGGCCTTTGGAGACAAAAGACATGTGGCACACAAGCAAACTACCCATACATGTAAAATAAAAATTATGTTACAATAATCATAATAAGTTTAACTATCTTAAATTCCTATTTAACTATCTTAAATTCCTATTCAAGCCTGGTAAAAATACATAAGCCTTATTTTATCTATGGTCAATATTAAGTTTTAGTGTTTTAAATAAAGACTTTAACTTCTAATGCAAGGTTTTCAGCTCTAACAGAGACTGACTTCCTTTTCCCTCCGATAATTAATTCTCCGATCACTGCTTGAATGCTTGCTTCAGTGTTTTCTTTCCTGGGTAGTGATTAATTGTGTTGGTATTTTAAGTCAATAGCAGGCCAGATTGAGAAGAGATGAGAGAGCTTCCACAGAGCTGTGGAAATAAGAGCTTCTTCCTTCCTAAAGGACCCATCTATCTCCCAGATGATCAATGGAAATGCCTTCAAGTCAGAAATGTCTGGAAAGGTCCTTAGCAGTGACTGACGGTCAGAGGTGCAGAGGTTCAGCTCCTGCCACTGTAAACAATGACCTTATGGTTTTAGAATGTGTCCTAAACAGGTCCTTTTAAGTAACTCCCTATGCACATCAGCTGTCTGAGGGAAACAACCAAAGTTTGTGTGCAAGAGAACCCAATCAGGAAATGGTTTGTTTCTGCATTATGCTTGCTTTTCCCCCTTTCTTCTTTCTCAAACTTTAAAACCAATTGTGGATTTGCTAGAAGATACTTCTACCAAATAATAACCAGAAAAAAAGAAGTAAACAACAACAACAAGAAAAATCTTCTGCTAAATGTATAGAAGCAGCTAACTTTATTAAGGTAAATATTTTAGGACTATGATTTTTAAAAATCCCCAAAACTATCTGTTATTTTTAATATCTATATAATCTTATCCCTTATAAGTGGATTAACATGTAGTTATAACTCCAGGAAAGAAAAATATGGCCCCCATAGGCTCATATATTTGGATGTCTGGTTTCCTAGCTGTTGGAACTGTTTAGGAAAGATTAAGAAGTATGGTCTTGCTGAAGGAGGTTTCTAACCGGGAGTAGCTTTGAGATTTTAAAAGCCCTCACCAGACCTAGGTCTTTCCCTCCTTGTGTCTTGCCTATGGATGAGGATGAAGGTCTCAGCTACTGGTCCAGTGGCCGGCCTGCCCACCTGCCTGCTGCCATACACCTCACAGTACTAACCTCTGAAACTATAAGCAAGCCCCCAATTAAATGATTCCATCTAAAGAATGGGCAACCAATGACTGCCCTAAACTGAGACCTATCCCATGGGCAAGAAACAGTCCCTGGCACTATTAATGATATTGTTATGCTTGCAAACAGGATCCTAGCATAACAGTCCTGTGAGAGGCTCCAGACAGCAGCCAATGGAAACAGATGCAGAGATCCACAGCCAAACATCAAATGGAGCTCAGAGAGTCTTGTGGAAGAGTTGAGGGAAGGATTGAGGGATCTGAAGAGGACAGAGACTCCACAGGAAGGCCAACAGAGTCAAGTAACCTGGATCTCTGGGGGCTCCCAGAGTCTGAACCAAGAGTGAGCATGGTCTGGACCTAGGCCTTCCACACATATTTGCAGATGTGCAGCTTGGTCTTCATGTGGGTCTCCCAACAAATGGAGCAGAGGCCGTCCTTGAATCTGTTGCCTGCCTGTGGATTCTGTTCCCCTAACTGGGACGGCTTGCCTTGCCTCAGTGAGAGAGAATGTGGCTTGATATTCCAGGGTGAGGGATATCCAGAGGAAGCCTCTCCCTTCTCAGAGGAGAAGGGGAAGGAAGAATGGGTGAAGGAGCTCTATGAGGGAATAAGGGACTGAGAGGAGATGGAGGCTGATATTGGGATGTAGAATGAATAAGTAAATTAATGAAAAAATGATTACATCTACAAGTTCATGGTGTCGCTTCACAGCTCTAGAACAGTAACTAAGACAAACCCCAAAATGGATCACTTATGCCCACTTCAAAAGTGACATACAAAGCAAGAATCATAAACTCAAAAAACTAAGTATTGGGTAGCTTTCCTTTAAGGTAACTGACTAGAACAAAGCTTTCTGATATGAAGCTGTCTGGACTAAGTAGTTCTGAATGCCAACAAACACAACAGAAACACAAAGAACACCCATGAGTGTCTCACAGTACCCTCTGCCACAGCTTCTTAAAGGTGTTTATTAGTTAACGTACAATCATAGTCAGTAATATATTTTCTACCTGATTCTAATTCCTTTGGCTAATTTAATAAAATGCAAAACAATACAAATCAAAGAAAACTATAAAGATCCATATCACACATCTTTTACAAAGAATTCAAAAGTCTACACTCTTAGTGTCTGAGAGGCTGGAAAAGAGCATCACTATTGCTAGAAGCCAATGTGACTTCCCAAATCTGAAAACTACTAAACCAACTCACGCTTTCCTCTTTTAGTGGCATATTGGTACAAAGGAAAGCCACAGACCACCCATGGGCTTTTAGACCAACTCACAGAAGAATCATCCAGAAAAAACTGAGCCCCTTGATTCTGTCATTCATGCTAAATCATCCGGTGTATCTTTGTCAAATGCTCCCCAGAGGATCTGATGAAATAACAGTATATAAACCAGCATCTGTGGACCCACAGATGTGTGGTCTTTTAGGTTTGGAAACATAAGTTACAATGTATGTAGGGTGTGACTGAAGAAAAAAATAATAGAAATAAGACGACAAAAATTAGAAAATAGGTCAGTTGTTTCATATGTAGATGAATAAAACTCTTGTCAAGTGTTGATCTGTCAAAAGGTCATCAAAAGGCTTGCCTGAATCTTAGACAAAGCATGTTCCTATACTGCAGCTGCCATCTAGGAATGAGGTCTCAGGCAGCATGCCACAGGGCATTGGCTTTGCAACTTTTAATAAATGTTTATGTAATTTAAATAAATATTTTAATAAATTTAAATTATTTAACTAATTTTAATTTTAAAATATTTTTACATTTTATATTTTATAAATACTACATTTTAATATTTTATATATTTTAATAAATATTTACATAACAACAGAAAAGTCTGATTGTAGGTTTTTTTAATAAAGTTCAAGTAAATAAAATAGTTTGTGGACTAAGAGAGGAATCAATTTTTTAATTCTAAGATAACTAGAGGTGTTGTCTAATAAAAATAAATGTAAAATACTAAACATAAGCTTAATATACTGATTTAAACAAGGAGAGGGGACATCAGCAAGTAGGAGAGCTGTGGTTTGAATAAAAATGGTCCCCAATAGGCTTGTAGAGAATGACACCACTAGAGGTCCGCCCTTGTTGGAGGGGCGTGGCCTTTGAAGAAAGTGTGTTACTGGGGGTGGGCTTTGAGGTTTCAGATGCTCAAGCCAGGCCCAGTGTCACTCTCTCTTTCCTGCTGCCTGATGATCCAATGTAAAATTCTTGGCTGCCTCTCCAGCACCATGTCTGTCTGCATGAGTACTGTCACCACGTTTCTTGCCAGCAAACCCTAAGGCAAGCATTTAAATTTTTTATTTATTATTTTGTCTCTCAGTCTCTCTTTCTCTCTTTCTCTTTCTCTTTCTCTCTCTCTCTCTCTCTCTCTCTCTCTCTCTCTCTGTGTGTGTGTGTGTGTGTGTGTGTGTGTGTGTGTGTGTGTGTGTGATATGTGAGTGTGGGCATGCACATGCTATAATGTATGAGTAAAGGTTAGACAACAACTTTTCAAAGTTGATTCTCTCGCTTCCAGCCCTGTGAAACCCTCTATTTACTCCAAAAACACAAACAAACGAATGAAAAAATATTCAAGGAACAATCAAGAAAACAAAACAAAACAAAAAAAAAACAAAACAAAAAAAAAAAAAAAAAAAAACCTAGTTCACTGCATGCTGCACAGTACCTAACCATGCGGCTGAAGTGTGTTTTATATAGAGTCCTTGTCAGGGTCTGAAGGGACATCAGGAGACGGGTAAGCTAGACATTTTTAAGTGACACTTTAAGTGAGTGGAGTTCTTAGGGCTAGTATAGATTCTCGAGGTTAGCCCATTGCAGAATGAATGTATAAGTGGTGCTTCTGGGGTGACATCGGGCAGGGTATTTTCCATCAACTTACTTTGAAGAAGCAAGGGGAATGGTTGGTTGTGAAGTATCACTAATTTTGACTAATTGGGTATTGACTAATGTTCTAGATATACAACTCAGTCTTCTCCAGGAGCTCCATGCTGAGGGTAGCATGCTGAGGGTAGCATGCTGAGGGTAGCATGCTGAGGGTAGCACAGAACAATCAGATAACCGAAAGCCGAGACAACAGTATGGATAATGGATAGTTTTACCTTGAGTGTGGAATAAATCTAAGATCTTCCATATTCTGAGAGAGCCCTGGATGCATGAGAACCAGACACACATGCAGCTGAGCCATGGAGTCAACCTAGATGCCCACAGATGGACAGATGGAGCCAATGCAGTGTGCATGCTGCCAGTCAGCTCGACATCACTGTGAAAACGTCGAGAAA
The DNA here is from genome assembly GCA_030674055.1 of Rhabdomys pumilio. Lineage (NCBI taxonomy): Eukaryota > Metazoa > Chordata > Mammalia > Rodentia > Muridae > Rhabdomys > Rhabdomys pumilio. The sequence continues at coordinate 70,068,490 of JANHMN010000012.1, read as the reverse complement.
AACACCCTGAAGGCTAAAGGAGGAACGGTGTCATCAGGTCTTAGTTTCAGACTTTTTCCTGGTCCACGGTGTCCATTACTTAGGACCTGCAGCAAAGCTGAACATCATGGCAGGGGGCAGGTGACCAAGAGTCTATTACTGCATGACAGCCAATAAGCAGGAGACTGAAGGGAGAGGTACAGAAGAGAAACAGAACTCCCTAGTGCACACCCACAAGATCCACACTCTTAAACAATGCACCACCTACTGAGTTTCTATCGTCTTCCAACATCCAATCAAACAATGTCCCATCAGTAGATAAGGTCCCACTGATAAGGTCAGAGAAGTAATGATTTAAAAAATCCGAAAAGCCCACTTTTGCACATTGCTAAATTGGAGACTAAGCCTTTAATGTGTAGCCTTTGGGGAACATTCTAAATATAAACAACAGTATGTACACCATAGATTGGTGGCATCCAGAAGAGTGAGATTTTGTTGAATGCAGGCAAATGGATTGAACTAAAAGATTTTGTGTTAAGCAAAATAAGCCATACAGGGAAAAAAAAGTATCTCCTGTTTGCACTCATATATGGAAACAAAACAGCTGAATTGAAATAGAAAGGGAGCATTAGAGACAGGAAGAGAAACTGGGGAGAAGATAGGACAAAAGAAGATAGACTCATCAAAGCTGATGTATGTATATATGTATATATTTATGTGTACATGTATGTATATGGATGTGTGTATGTATACAGAAATGCCATAGTGAAACTTCTTAATTGGAAAAATTAACATGCATTAAATAATGGAAAGAAAACAATAGCAGTCAGTCCCTCCAATTTAGCAGCTCACTGAATAACAAGTCACAGGCTCTTAAGTTTAGTGAGGATCACAATCACTGGGTATGTTCCAAATTCAGAGTGTGCTATCTACCAAGCAGCTCCTAAATTAGAATCTCCAGGGGGTTCCTGGGAGTGAGCATTTTAATAAACATCCAAAAAAAAATTCAATTCCATGGCCAAAGAGCCACACACTCTGTCTTCAGAAAGGAGGTCATCAGGTAAGCTACCTCTCCCAGGAGGCTGTCTCCATGCTCCTGCAATTCATGGCTGTCTCACTTTACCCAAGTTGTGCTGACATTCAACCAGCTGACTCTTCAGCAGCTCTCTTTACATCAAAGTCCTTCTGCTCCCCAGTGTCTGAGGTAGAAGTCGTTAAAGACAACTGTACTAAAAAGTTAAATCAACAGCATAGAGGGCTCCTCCCACTGCGATAAGAGTAGGCTGTGAACAAAGTCCCACTCCACATGAACAAGATCCCACTGTATTAGTACACACCTGTCTACTCACACACACAGCCTTGGCAATATCATGTTTGCATCCAGTTCCAAAATAAAATTCAACCTTGTCCATTCACAACCCTGGCTCCCAATGGAAACTGAGGACTCTGCCTTGGAAACTCATTTCCCCAAACAGACCCCTGAGGAGAAGAGCAAATGGTTCCGGCATCACGCTTCACTGGAATCCAGTGTGTAATGACCCTGAAGAGGGATTTTTTTCCTAAATTTGCTTATCCGATCTTTTCTATCAGCATGCTCAATGCCTACAGTTAACCCCCGACTAGATCCACATCTTCTCACTTGGAGTTCCTGCTCCACCCATGTGACTGGGGCCCTAGACAAGATGAGCAGCTGGGTCAGGACCAGAAGGCAGAAGGAGCCACAAAGGCTTTAAGGCAGGGCAGCACTCACTCTGAAGGTCACAGTACCCTGTCACCAGCCTTTCTCTAGGCCCAGCATAGTAAACCAGCCTTAGCACAAGAAAAGTCTTCAAAGGAATGGAATCAGGGAAGTAGAGGAAAGGGGGTACTTAGAGAAGTGCCTGCTGTCCTCAAATATATGAAAGGAGATGAAGATTTATTTAATGCTATTCTGGAAGAAAAATCTGAGCTAATTTTAACTTCAAAAAAATTGTTACAGACAAGGGGCAGATATTTACATTCCACTGAATGCTCTTCACAGTGATGTCACTCATCCTCACAGCTCTGAGCATCTGTGCTCTCGCTGCCAAAGAAGTCACAAGTCAGGTCCCTGACTAGTCAGAGAACAGAGCTGCAGAGTGACAGGAAAAACTACAAATCAAAGCAGCGCCGACTTCTCTAAAGCCCAGCTTGGAACGACAGCACCAGTACTCTGTGTCAAATTATAGTGATAAAACTTCAGTATTGCATCCCAGCCATCTATCTGGGATAACATTAAAAAACACCTCAAAAAGAAATAAAAACAGACACCTCCACGGGGTGGAGTCAAACCACCGTGTCAGCACAGGTTTGAAGTGTGATACCACACAAGTCAGTTTCTGAGGCCACCAGCCTAGGGCATAAAGAGTTAGGATGCTTACCCTACCTCAAAGAAGTATACAGACAGTCATTGCTCTTGGGTCCTGGGATGTGGGAAGAACCTGGGAAGCTGGGAACAGGGAGAGACCTAGATTTTCAACGTCATTAACAGTAGAAAATTACAATGGACTTAGATTTCCTACCCAGAGCAGAGCAACTGGAAACCCTTTTTTGAAAACCCGATACTAGAGTCCAGTTCCAAGCAGTTAGATCAGAATCTCCAGAGTAGAACTGGTGTCCAGGTGACCTCAGTAAACAGACAGGACCATACACTGCTCTAGGTGACATGGCAAAATAGGGAAAAAGTGAGTGATATATAATAAGTCTGCCTCTGCCCAAAACAGATCACTAGGTATAAAGCAAGAGTTCTAGTAATCTGAATTAACTCTACTTAGACATCTCAGGCCTCTTGAAGTTTTTAATCACGTTATAAATCTTTCTCCGGCTGTTTACTCTTTGAGACCATCAGCTTCTTGACATCGTGACATCGCAGGTGCAGAGGCCATTTAGTTGTGTGCATGTCACACTCTTTCTAGGACACAGCAAATAATGACCTCTGGAGAAGTCTAAGGTCAGAGGTCAGAGTTAACCTCTTATGCATTTCCTTACTGCCAGTTATAATTCAACCAATTTTCAGGAAAAATGGATCAACATGTATGTTGCTAAACAAATATTCAGTAGCAAGTTGGCAAAGCAACTCGTTTATCTGGTTGACGAGACCAGCGAAGCTCTAACTCTGTCCTTTCGGGCGCTCCAGTACACCATGTTTAAGACACTGAGGCAGGCAGCGACAGTCCCTGGAATATGCCCTACGGAAGAACATTCCATCAGAATCTACACCAACCAGTGGCCAGACACTATCCCTGATTTGAGATCAAACAGGTACCATGTTGATATTTACTTATGGGTCCAAAAGATTCCCATCACCTATTCAAACCTGGGGAATGGAAAGGACCCCTAAACCACGGTAGTCAATCCACATATTTACAATATTTGTAATTTTATCAATGAGATTCATTTTTGGCATGTATTTTGCTTATTTAAAAAATAGCTAGGGTTGTGGATGGTGGTGCAGACCTGTAGCTCCAGCACTCAGAGGCAGGTGGGTCTCTGTGACTCAAGGCCAGCCTGGTCTATAAAGCAAGTTCCAGGACAGCCAGGACTGTTACACAGAGAAACCCTGTTTTGAAAAACCCTTCCAATACACACACACATACATACATACATACATACATACATACATACATACAGAGAGAGAGAGAGAGAGAGAGAGAGAGAGAGAGAGAGAGAGAAGCCAGGAGTGGTGATGCATGACTTTATTCTCAGAACTCGTAATACAGGGGCAGCAGATCTCTGAGTTCAAGGCCAGCCTGGTCAGCCTGAACTACAGTGATCCATTAAGCTTAATAACTTATGGTTTGATATTGAAAGAGCTGGTAAATTGGAGGAACTGTTTCTTTCCTAGTCTTTCTGTTGTCATTCAGAAACCTGAGTGAGAAATATCTACTTCCCATGACCTCTGTTTACTCCAGAAGAAACATTTCAGGAGCTTCTCGTGGGACCAGCATCCTGAATTAGTTTCTTTTTTTTTTTTTTTTGGTTTTTTCGAGACAGGGTTCCTCTGTGTAGCCCTGGCTGTCCTGAAACTCACTCGGTAGACCAAGCTGGCCTCGAACTCAGAAATCTACCTGCCTCTGCCTCCCAAGTGCTGGGATTAAAGGCGTGTGCCACCACCGCCCCGGCCTGAATTAGTTTCTTAAGGAAGTTCCTATGGTTCTTATGATACAAATTATTTGGCATTATAGTTCAGTGCTTGGGTTTCAGAGCAGTCTGCCCTGGTTTACTTATTGTCTTCACTGTCAGAGAATTCCAGGGGTTTTATTTTGTTTGTTTGTTTGTTTGTTTACGATAAATAAAAACTAAAAGTTACCCATTTCACCAGTAAAACATCCTTTGGGTATTCAAGATGCTGTTTCTGTTGTAGAACATTCATCACTGAAAAACTTGTGGTTTCTGGTCTCACAGTGCCTGACCATTCAGCTAGGATACTTGACACATTAGGTGGCCATCTATGGAAGCAAAGCTTCAACTGAGAATGCATTGTCTCTCAGATTACAGTGTAAATCACAGCTAATCTAGCAGTGTTGTTATGTAGCACAGGGACCTTGTGGTGCTCAATATTTTGGATCTTATTTTCCTATATATCTGAAAGTATTCTTAGTGGCTGGCTAATAAAAGGGAATGACTGTGTGTCTCTGGAGTTATCTGGTCCATTTATCAATGCTATTGATGGAGCATAGGCCTGTGACTAAATTCATTCCATAGCTTGTATTAAAGATAGTCTCATGCAAGCCAGCCTCTGCTTATTCCTAGGGCCACGGGATTGAACTCACCTATCTAGATGATGAATCAGTCTTTGCTCCAATGACTGCTTGCTCACAGTGCATTGTAACTTCCCCAGTTGAAGGAAGCTGGGTTGGTACTCAGCATTCTCTTCAAATGTTTCGTCCTTGTTTATCATGGAAGCTTGTGATACACCTTAGGGCACTGCCACTAGAAGCCAATGTAACCCATATTACTTTACATTTCACTCTCTGAAAACAAATCTACATTTTTATAAATTCCTAGAAGTAGATGTTCAAATTCTCATACTAAACAGACATTTACTGAGTTAGCACTGAACACAAGCAAAGGAACACACAGTTCCAAACAACCAGGTGTCCGTGCTGTGCTGTGACAGACACTCAGCAAGTCTGCAGAGTGCACGGCTAGCTGACGGGGAAGAGTGGAGTGACAGCATGAACACTGACTTTTTAGCCAGCTATAATCATGGTCTCTGTTTAGAAAATGTCACCGAATTTAAGTTCCCAAAATATTTTCAACATGGACTAAAAATAGAAACCAGTCCTTAACTCTAAGCCATGTTGTATTGTGGCTAAAGTCACAGGCAATAGCAGAGAAGAATGAAACTTTGCCTTCTTGTCATAGTAACAAGAGCAAGTATATCCAGGCCCTTCTTTTATAAGAAGTTGCAGAGCCAAGGTCACCTCCCTGAGACATCACAACCTTCCAGGGTTGAACAAAAGAGTGTCATCAGGGTGAGCTAATTCTTCCCAGGGCTTCACTGTGACTAACCTGGGCTGAGGGTGTGGCATTTGCCTGGCATGCATGGGGCCCCGGGTTCTGCCCTCAGTACCTACAAGACCATGAAAGATACAAAGGAAAGAGGGGGGAAGGAGGACGGGCATGAGGAGAAAGGTTCTTCCCAGGAACCATTTATGGTAAAGAAGCCAAACATAGGGTCACAAATATTCAGAGTTCATCAGTAAGCAAAGCCTTTGCCTCTTCCAGTGCGCAGCGGGGGTGGGAGGTGGGAGTGGGAGGATGTTCTCCACTGCCTTGGAGCTAACCACTTCATCTTCTCCCTGGGTTTGCATGCACACAGCACCGCTGCGTGCTGTTGAGACCTATCCTAACAGAGAGAGCACTATGTGACACAAACCAATGAACTCTGACAAAGAGCGAAAAGTTCAAGGTGTGACAGGCTTCACCAAGAGTCATTTCTGACTCAAAGTCCTTTGTGTGTAGTAAAAGCCAGATAGGAAACTTAATATTTAATACCTTGATTCTGTGTGTGTGTGTGGTTTTTTTGTTTTTTTTTTTTTTAAGATTGCAAGTGCACAGCGGGCAGCTGAAGTTTTCAATAGGAAAGAAACAAGATTAACCAGAACACCGTAGAACGCGCTTCACCAGACACTTATTTACACATAAACGGTATCTGTGACTCGAACACAAACATACACTCCCAAGGTAAACTTCCTTTCAATGCAATATTCTTAAAACTCAAGTATAATACACAAAACTGATGAGCAAAGTATCACATAAAGAAGAACTTTAGCAAAGAAAGTGCCATTATAATCCAAGACATGAGTTCAAAACAAGAGAAAAATGATCAGTAATATTCATCTTGACTTTAAAGTTTTGATTCCAGGCTCGTCGTGGGTTGATTTGGGTCATTTAAATATTACATACAAATGTTGCTCATCTCGATTACTAGAATTTTTGGAACTTAACATATTGCCACCCTGGCAAGTGCCTAGCTCAGCTCCCTTCAATCACCGGGCCCTGGGGTGAGGGTAGGGGGTACGGGGGGCGGGGGTACGTGGGTTCCTAGAAAGGCAAGCCAGCCGTTCTAGAAGGACGCAGACTCATAGACGGAGATTGTCCCCAGGGAAGGGCTGGGAGTGGGTGAGAGCCGTTTGGCCTGGGGCACAGCCTACCTCGCTTATTCTGGGAGCCGTGCTTCTTGGCTAAGGCAAGCTCCCTCTGGATTCGGTTCTCCAGGTACTCTTGCTTCTTGGCCAGCATCTCCTCGGTCTCCCGGAGGCGAGCCAAGGCCTCCTGGGCGCTGGGAGCCGTGCGGGTCCGAGAGGAACGGGACCCTTTGAAAAACTTGCCCAACTTGCTCATGGCTGAGGAGTGCGGGGCGACCGTCCCAGCGATCTGGAAACAGGTGAGCCACAGTCGGAGCCAACAAAGCTCCTGGGAATCAACAAGTTGTTTCGGCAGGTGACACCCACTCCCGGGCATTTCCTGGCCCGTGCTCGGCCCCGCCCTTGAATAGCCACCCCGGAGGGGGCAGGGCAGCCTGCGCCACCGCCCTCTGGGAGTCAGGGAACCGAAAAAAGTTGGCCAGGAGCAAGGGACTGCTTTGTCTGCACTGGGGACGCATTCAGGAGCCACTGCTGAGAAAGTGGCTCAGAGAAAAGCAAATCTATCTCGCTCCAAGGGTGTCTGGCCAGGCCGGAAAGATGTGAGTGCAGGTGGCCCACCTGGATATGCAAAGGGCTCTTCTGAGAGTGTGAGAGAGTTCACAGTGTTCCTGTCTCCAATCTCTTTTCTTATGAGCAAGAATATTCCTCTGAGTGGGTGTCCTAAGCAGGACACTGACCTCCCCGACCTTGAAGATGTGGGCACAGCAGAGGCTGTGCTGGCTAGGCTAGCCTCTGTATGTATACAGTCCCGCGTGACATGTGCTTGGTGATCTTCATAAGATGATTACCACCCCTTTTCTGAAAGGACTTCTGTATGTGCTTAATGGTCATATTCGTTTCTGTAATTAGGAATACCAAGCGTACAGTGTGACTGCTGTGTATCTGAACCTTAAACGGGGCTGCTCCTGTGTTTGCATCTTTATCAAACACCTTTACATAGATATCCAAGTAACAGAAAGGAGAAAATAAATCATCTTTCCTCCATGGTGATTTTTATCTGCCCCACCTCTTGGAGGGGAAGCAAAGACTTTGGTTCGATGCTAGAATACAACTGGAAACCTATTAGAAGTGCATCACCAAGAAATGGCCTACGGCATTTACTCTATGCTCTGGTTTCCAAGGATTCGCCTAATATGTCACACTGCCATATTTGAACAGCATCATCAGAATCTATTTGTGATCATAAACCACTGCTAGAGACAGCATCCATCAATGACTCTAGAGACAGCATCCATCAATGACGCTAGAGACAGCACCCATCAATGACGAACTCACCTTGATACCTAAGACCAGTAAAGCAATCTGCATGCCATCATGGCCAATTAACCCATTTGTGTCCCACATTGCTGTATCTAGCTGAAATTTTTGCCAAAAATTGAACATTGAGATTATTAGTAACACACACACACACACACATGCACACTTGTGCACGCACACACACAGCCATAATAGCTGCAGGCCCCTGTCATAGTCTACTGACCATCTAAAGCATATGGTTAATAACATATAATTTTCTCTAATTTGTTAAGTATCCAATGTAACTCATATTTTGCCAACTATCTGAAAGCTCCTAGAATATGTTTCCTTATTTACTCTCTTGATCACACCTCGTCATGCAGCTGTTCCCACTGCTGGACACTTGACCTCCCTTTATTGGGTGTATTCTGGATCTATGATGCTGGGAAATCCAGCTGAAACTTGCTTTTTGAAGTTGGAAGTAACGGTTGTAATCTGTCAGGCACCTTCTGGGTGTCATAGGTACTATCTGCATTATCAACTGTGTGGATAGACTTGACAAAATAGTTACTTCTACATGCTTATTGTAAACATCTTTTTTAAATCCTGCTAACTCATTCATAAGTACACAAAGGTGTCTTTGTGAAGCTGCCTCATGTCGACTCTTTTTAGGATAAAAATAGTTTATTTGTTCCAATAGATGAAGTACCTCAGACTCAATCAGTAGCTGGGCCAAATTCACAAAAGCAGTCAGAGTGGAAGAGATGCTTCAGGCTTAAATCCTTCTTCATTGGTCTTCCCAGTCCGGTCTGGTGGTGTGCTCCCATAGTTCAAGCAAGCTAGCCTGGGCTACACAGTAAGATTTCATCCTTTTCATTGTTTGTACAACTTCCCCACTAAGAACAGAAACTCACTGAACATTTGCTTAATTAAATAACATGAAATGAAGAGGAGGTTGTTATGACCTTAAAAGTATTAGATCCTATGGGGGCTCCCCCATGAAAAAGACTCATTCTTCTCTTAGCAGTTTTTAATAGCCTGTCACACTTCATCCCTGGTGAGGACTATCCAATCCCAATGGGTCAGCTCTTAACACACGTACATACAAGCATTCCTAAATGGGCTCAGAGTGTGTGTGTGTGTGTGTGTGTGCACATGCACACGCATGTGTGTATGTGTATGCATGTGTGTGTGTGTATGTATGTGGATATATAGATAGCTGGATGGGTCAAGAACTTGAGAAGGAATTGGGGGCTCAAGGGAAGACTTGGGAGCAGGAAATGATGTAAATATAGTATTCACATACGAAAGTCTCTAAGTTTTTTTTTTTAATTAAAAAAGTAATGGATCCCATAAACATTGTTAAATTCATGTATGCCTAAATAGAAATGTATCCAGTATATTAAGTCATTATCTGGTGGTCTACCAAGTATACATTTTGTTTGGTGGTGGTGCTGAGAGAACATTGAACAGTCCGAACCTGAGAACCAAAAGGGTAATGAGCTGTGTAACTAGCTCCCGTCCACATTCATTCATCAGATGCACACAGACCATGCAGATCCTTCCACTGTGGTAGAAAGCTTAGGGATATAATGAAGAATGAATAGAAATGCTTTCTGTTTTCACAGAGCTTACAGCTTAGAGGGAATCCAGAAAGTAAAGAAATTGTCTCACAGATAATAGACTTGATAAAGGAAGTTTCTAACAATTTCTGAGGAGAAATCTGGGCATATAAAAAAAACAAATAATACACAGAAAACAAATCTTGTCATGCAATCAAAAAGAGCCTGGGGAAAAGGGGAAGCTTCGCTGTTATTTGAAAAATGAAAAGAAGTCACAAATTTTGCACAGGGAAATTAGTGCCTAGGAAATGAATTTAAACTTAGTTACTGTTTTCCTTGAGTCGATTTCTAAAAGATTTATTTGTATTGTTATTATCTTTGAGCGTGTATGCAGTTGTGCACACTCTAAGGTATCCTCAGAGGCCAGAACAGAGTCAGATCCTTTGGAGCTGGAGTAGAGGTGGGTGACAACCACCCAATAAGGATTCGGGATCCTAACTCTGGTCCTCAGGATAGAGCTGTGTGCTGCCCAGTTTTATGTCAACTTAACACAGGGTACAGTCATCTGAGAGAAGGGAAATTCAATTTAGGAAATGCCTCCCTCCATAAGACTGGGCTGTAGACAGGCCTGTAGGGCATTTTCTTAATAAATGATTGATGCTGAGCCCAGTTCATTGTAGGGGGTGCCATTCCTGGGCTGGTGGTCCTGGGTTCTATATGAAAGCAAGCTGAGAAGGGCATGAGGAACAAGCCAGCAAACAGCACCCCTCCATGGCCTCTGCATCAGCTCCTGCTTCCATGATGTTACCTTATATGAGTTCTTGTCTTGACTTCCCTCTATTAACAATGGCTCCGGGTATGTAAGTAAAACTTTGTTCTCCCTAAGTTACTTTTGGTCATTGTGGTCATTTGAATAAAAATGCCCCCCAACCGGCTCATAGATTTGAAAGTTTGGTCATTAGGGAATAGGGTTACTTGGCAGGAAATAAGAGGTGTGACCCTGGAGTAGGTGTAGCTTTGTTGGAGGAAGTGTGCCACTGGGGGTGGACTTTTGAAATTTCAAATGTTCAGAAAGATGGCAGTCTTCCTCTCCTTCTTCCACTTCCTCTCCCTCTCCCTTCATATACCCCACTCTCTCTCATTCTCACTCTCTCTCCCCAGATCTGAATATAGAATTTTCAACTAACCTCCCTAGTACCATGTCTTCCTGCAAGTCACCATGCTTGCAGCCATGAAGATATTGGACTAAACCTCTGAACTGTAAGTTAGCCGGAATTAAAGATTTCTTTAGTTTTCATGGTCACAGCAATAGTAACCGTAACTAAGACAGCCATTTTTTTCATCATGCAATAATAACCCTAACTTAGACAAGCAAGAGTGCTCTTAATCACTGAAATCACTTAAATCATGGCTCTATAAAACTTTGAGTGTATTTTCTATCCTCTATGCATTCTTTGCAGCCTACATTCTTGTCAAGGCATGACGATTAATAAAGTAGTATATTGTTCTACAATATGAAAGAATATTAAAGAGAATCATAATATGAAACACATTATACACAAAATATCCAAATATTATATTAGAGTTTGAAGGAAGTCCATAAAAAAGCAAGCTAAGATTTCCTCTGAAGGTACACAAAGTTCAGATCACATGGGGTCTATACTATGCACTAAGGGTCCCATATTTTAGCAAAAAAAGATAAAAATCAATGGTTACTTAAAACAAAGAATCTAGTCAATGATTTATAATCCAACAGAAAACTGTTTCATCCACTGTAATGTGTAGCACTTTCAAAACCACATGTGGTATGCAAAGCAAAGCACACTTAAATTAAAATTCATTCCCTTCCATTAATATATAAGTTCAGTGGGAGAGAGATGGTGCTTTCCAGCAAGTAAACCATCCACACATACATTAGTGTTTAATCCAGCAGTGAGATATAGAAAAGAAATTTGTAAATCAATGATTTAGAAACGGAAAATAACACATTAATCTTCATTCAACACTCATCTGACAAATGTGGTTTCATAAAGAGTTCTCGGCATCTGGAGTATTTTTCATTTTCTAATCTCAATTGATCTCAGCTAATAAGGAGCCTCTTGTTCAAAAGAATGATCTTGTTCAAGATGATTTACCATGGTTAAGATGGCAAAGGAAATTGGAAATTTATAGATCTGCTAAAGAGACCTAGATGTCAAGCTAATTGATACATTCTGGCTGCCCTGTGAAATTGCATCCATTTTTAGAATGTCAAATGAGCTCTCTAAAGCAGCAAAGAAGAATCACCCTTTAAACACACTGCAGAACAGCATCGCATAGTTATCCGTTAAGCAGCTCAGCAAGCATGTACACATTCTTTCCACCAGAATTTCTTGTTTCTCAGAACCAAATACGCATGGCATGTAACACTCAAGCATAATAATGAGCAGAAAGGTAATCATAATGAAAAGTAACAATTTTGTAAAACTAGAAGTTTGATTGACCTAATTCAAAATGAAAGCATACTGTGCCCATGACTAGAACAGCTTACAAAGATGTTAAAGACTTCAGAGGTTCTTAGATTTGACTGTAAACCTGACCACCTATCCCCATCTAAATTGCCCATACTGTGCTTGGAGATATAGTTACCTCTTACCAAGAGTGTTTCAGTAGACTAATACCAGAACACCCTATACACATGTCCTCCTACACAGAACTAGAGTAACTTCCTACCTTACTCTAGAGCCAAGGTCTTCAACTAGTCTTCAAGGCCAGACAACAGTGATACCAACCCCTGTTATTCACGGTATTCCCTAAGCTATGGGAGTTTTTAGAGTCAGTGCCAGGGTCTTAGACTTGCCCACCAATCTTCAAGTAATGGGAAAAACTGAAAGAGAAGAGAGATATACTCAGTGTGCTCACATTGGGAAGAGGAGCAAAGAGGTCTACTAATACTCCCAAGTTCATCTTTAAATAGACATCCTAATCAGATCCTAATCAGAAGTTCATGTTTAAATAGACATCAAGAAATGTGTATAGCAGAGTAGTCACGGTCAGACTATGGTCTTACCCAGCATTATCTTCACTCCAGTCTCCCCTGGAAGGGGGTGTGACAACTTGTCTGGACTCTACGGAATCTCTTTCTGGAATACAAGTTCCTCCTCTAGTTGGCATTCAGCCTTGGGCCTTTTTCTTCTCCCATCATGAGATTCTTAGGGAAACTCCGATTTTCTGAGGAAGGACAGCCGTTCCCATAGTCTGATAAGCCACAGGGAGGAGCATAAACATCTTAGCCTCTCTCCACTCCTGCCAGGATAATTATATCTGTCCTTGCTCTTTACCACTCAGTAGTAGAGAGAATTCAGAGTAGTGCACATCGCACTGGAGTCATGGTCTCTCTGCTTCAGCCTCGTGGCCTCCCCTGGCTCTGGCTGAAATACAGAACACATACATGGTCCTCCCGGAGGAGCACACCTGTCCCTACTGGTTCCCCACATCTTATTCACTCTGTGCTCACCACCCCCTCACATTTAAAACTGTTACCTATCTTCTCAAACTCTAACATCCACAGGCCTCTAGCCCTCCCCTGGCTTCTCCACGCCATTTCCCACCACTGACTGTGTGCTGGGTTGCTTTACAGACTCTTTTCCATTCCCTCTGCCTCTACAACGTTTCCCAAAAGAACCAACATTGGTATTGATTTTGTTCACCATATCTTCCCAGTTTGGAAAGCAGAGCTTAGCTTTCAATCAATACTTGTTAATACTCTATCAATTCTTGTTGAAGAAATGAATGTATTGAGAGGGCTGTCTCTGATAAATAACTGATAAAATATGGAAATCATCTGCTAGATCCGACAATCTGCATCATTCCTCTGATAATACAGGAGAGGTACTCCTGTGATGGGTGCCCAGAAGTTCTAACAAAATGCTGGCCCATTTTTACTTGGAGAAAGGAAATCTTGCGGTGCACACTGCACATAGCACTAGAGGAAGAGGTAAACACTTGCCCTTGTTCAAAATATCCTTGCTAGAAAATAAATCATAGTTTAAAAGATTCCATTCCTGTTTGATTGCTAAGAATTTCAAGGAGTGATGTTAATAGTACCTGTCATTGCATCATCAAAAATTCTCCATAGTTAATTAGACTAATTTACTTGAAGATTCAACCCATGCCAAATGTAATTTAAGGTGTCATTTCAAATAATTTCATGTATGCCTATAAGGACTACTAAAATTATCTCTCTAAGAGTAGTTACTTAAGAAAATGTTACAAACGTACTGGCTGATGAAAAACTCTTGATTAAAAGATGTTTTTCAACACACATACAGAATCACACATGTGCATACACACACACCATGCAGGGGCACACATGCGCATGTACACACACGCACACGAGCGCGCACACACACACACACACATGCACACGCACACAAACACACACACACAAAAAAACACACACATGCACTCGCACACACACACAAACACACACACACACATACACACACACGCACACACACACGCACACAAACACACACACACAAACACACATACAAACACACACACAAATACACACACACAAACACACACACAAACACACACACACACACACACACACACACACTCACACACACACACACACACACACACACACACACACACGGCCCTGATAATGAGGAGAGCAAACCGTGATGACATGACAGACCTTTATTGTCTATTAGACCATCTTCATCTCCATTGCTCAAACTCTACACATTAAGACCTTGAATTTTATGGAATAATAATTGGAGTTCCTTCAGCATTTTGCACCTTTATTATGCCCCAATTTTCCTCTTTCACACTTGAAATGTGAACCAAGCAAATTGTTACTGCTATTTTTGTCCAGGCAAACAGAGGAAAAAAATAACTTAGTTTATGCTCCTTGTTCTGGTATTTGATTTTTGTATTACTCTTCATTTAGATTACAACAGTTTATTGGGTAGCTGTGTGCCAATGTCTTGTGTTTCCACTAAAGACTAAAGGGGCTTTTGTTGTTATTGTTTTGTTTCGTTATGTTTTTTTAGACACAGGGCCTCATGTTCAGGCTAGTCCTCCTGCCTCAACCTCCTGGGTGTAGTCCTAAGCCACTTAGTTTTGATGGTTATTTTCTGAAGCTGAACTCCATCTTTAAAAGAACATAATTTTCTGTTTCCTAGCATACGGATTGTACTTTTTTCTTTTTATTTTTTTCTACTTCCATACTATACATCCTGGCCACAGTTTCTCCCCCCTCCACCTCCTAGTACCCTTTCCTCATACCTCCCCATACCTTTACTTCAGAAATATTAGGACTTTCAGAGCTATCAACTGAACACAGCATAACAAGTTACAATAAAGTTAGACACAAACTCCCATATCAGGACTGGATGAGACAAGTCAGTAGGAAGGAAAGGGTCCCCAAAACAGGCAAAAGAGTCAGAGACATTCCCACTCCCACTGTTCAGGGTCCCACAAAAACAGTAAGAAACACCACCATAACATATATACAGAGGACCTGTTGCAGACCCATGCAGGCTCCATGATTGTCACTTCAGTCTCTGTGAGTGTCTAGGAGCCCTGCTTAGGTGATTCTGTAGCCTGTGTTCTCCTAGTGTTTTTAACCACTCTGGCTTCTTTCTCCCCCTTTTGATTCCCTAAACTCTGCAGGAAGGGACCTGATGGAGATCTCAAATTTGAGCTCTTTCTGTGCCTAATATTTGGCTGTGGGTCTCTACGTCTACTGTCATCAGCTGCAGGCCAGGTACCAATCACTTAGTGTGGCAGAATGTTATTGGGGTTAATTTTATTGACATTTTCCCCCGTCCTAGGTCTCTGGACTATCCAGCCTCTGATTCCTGGTCATCCAGGCAGTGTCCAGTACGAGCTCCTTTGGTGGCATGAGTCTCAAATTAGACCAGTCATTGGCTGGCCAGACTCACAAGATCTGTGCCTCCATTGCCCCCACACATCTTGAGGCTGGGTAGACTGTAGGTCAAAGGTTTTGTGGCTGGGTTGGTGTCAGAGTCCCATCACTGGAAGTTGCCTGGTTACAGAAAACTGTCAGTTCCAGCTTCATATCCTCCATTACTTGGAGTCCTCACTAGTGTCACTGTCTGTACAGGCTGGTTTTGTGTCAACACAAGCTAGAGCCATCAGAGAAGGAGTCTCAGTTTAGGAAATGCCTCCATGAGATCCAGCTGTAAGACATTTTCTCAATTAGTGATCAATGGGGAGGGCCCAGCCCACGATGCGTGGTGCCATCCCTGAGCTGGTGGTTCTGGCTTCTATAAGAAAGCAAGATGAGCAATGTGAAGCAAGCCAGCAAGCAGCACCCCTCCATGGACTCTGCATCAGCTCCTCCTCCAGGTTCCTGCCTTGCTTCCTGTCCTGTCCTCCTCCAATGATGGCCTATACTCTGGGAGTGTAAGCTGAATTAACCCTTTCCTCACCAGTGTGCTCTTTGGTCATGGTGTTTTTATCACAGTAAGTGAATCCCTGACCAAGACACCTTCATAGGATCCTGGGAGTTTCTAGTGAACTAGGTTTCCACATTGTATCCCACAGATGCTTCCCAATTCTAGTCATCTCTTCCTCCACTCTCTTCCTCCTCCCCTCCATCCCTCCTGTTCTATTTCCACCCACTGTCAGTCCACCTGCAAAATCTATTCTATTTCCCCTTCCTAGGGAGATCCATATGTCCCCTTGGAGTTCATCTTGTTTCTTAGCCTTTCTGGGTCTGTAGGTTTAGTATACTTATCATTTGCATAAGTGCATGCTATTGGCAGTTATAAGTGAATACATACCATGTTTGTATTCTTTGGGGGTCCAGATTAACTTGTTCAGGCTGATGTTTTCTAGTTCCATCCATTTGCCTGAAAATTTCATGATGTCATTTTTTTAAAACAGCTGAGTGATATTCTATCGTGTAGATATACCACATTTTCTTCAGTTGGGGGACATCTATATTGTTTCTAGATTCTAGCCAATATAAATAAAGCCACAATGAACATAGTTAAGTTTATATTTGTGGTAGAATGGAGTGTCCTTTGGGTATATGCCCAAGAGTGGTATATCTGGGACCTGAGGTTGATTGATCCCATTTTCTGGAAAACCACCATATTGATTTGCAAAGTGGCTGTACAAATTTTGCACTCCCACCAGCAATGGAGGCGTGCTCCCCTGGCTCCACATGCTCACCACCGTGAGCTGTCACTTGAGTGATTGATCATAACCATTCTGACCAGTGGATGATTAAATCTTAAAGTAGTTTTGATTTGCATTAGCCTGATGGCTAAGAATGCTGAACATTTCTTTAACTTTAAGTATTTCTTAGTGATTTGAGATTTCTCTATTGAGAACTTTCTCTCTTTAGATGGGTAACCCCATTTTTTATTGGATTATTTGGTTTGTTATTGTCTAGTTTCTTGAGATCTTTATATATTTTGTGAAGAAGTTTTCTGTCAGAAGAGGAGTTGGTGAAAATCTTCTTCCATTCTGTAGGCTGCTGTTTGCCCTATTGATGATGTCCTTTGCCTCACAAAAAATTTTTGGTTTCATGGGGACCCATTTATTAATTCTTGATATTAGCACATATGACCTTACAATAAACATTTTTATTACAAACCCTAATACATTTATAGAAAAGCATGTAAACACAGTTTACAGACAGATTCATAAAGAATTATACAGAGAACATTAAAGAAGCCAGAGTAGGATGCCAGGAAGCCCCTTGCACCTCAGGTATGCTATCCACCCCTCCTCACCTCCCTCCTCGGGTATTCTATAAACAGCCCCCCTTCCTCACTACAGATGTTCTTTTCTTGGCACCCCGTAACTGTTTTCTTGATTTTTCTTCATAGGCATCTGTAAATGATACAGATCTAGACACCAGGGCTTAACCAATGACGTGATACCTTTTTGGATGATATATATGTGGAATGACATGGTACACATTCTTTGGCTTTTATCTTTCCATTCATTGTTACATTTCTGTTTCATGAAAACTCTTATGTGTGGCTGTGTTTAACTAACTTTCCCTGTGGTAAAGATGACATTCATATTTTCTATTGCTGATGAATATTGTTTTATTTTGTTTTCTTTTTATTTTCTGAATTTGAACTGTCAATAATAATTCATAATATTTTTCTATGTCTCTCCTCTGTTTACAGTCCCGACATTACTTTTTCAGGTAGTTAGGTTGTAACTTTTTTTCCATATAGCCAATATAAATAAAGCCACAATGAACATAGTTAAGTTTATATTTGTGGTAGGATGGAGTGTCCTTTGGGTATATGTTCTCTAAAACCTGAGAACAATGGCTCTACCCTCATCAAGAATAAAGAAAAAAAGTAACTGTCACAGGGAACAAATGTATAATGTGTAAAATATCAGATTATAACCACATAGCTTAACCTAGTAAATGATGAGAAAGTTATAAAAATAGCCATAGTAAGCTATAAATAACTATAGAAGTGATAATGAGATGAACACATTTGAAAGAGGTTTGTGAAGATGTGTCAACAGACATTCCAAGCAGAGGGATAAGGCAAGAACACAAAGGAAAGGAGAACTCATAGGTACAGGAACCCGTGCCAAACTCACCTGGGCAGGTGCATAGAAGAGACTCAGTAATCTACTCAATGTATTTTATTTAACATCTAAAAGATAAGGCTCAAGGCAATTTTAATACAATGGGCAATGAAGAGAGCCAAATCTGACTTCAGGAACCTTATAAATTAGAGGGGAACATAACAAAGCAGTAATTACATATTGAAAATGAAAAATCAAGCCCGGGACAAATGCCTTGGAAAAGACACATAATGCGTGTAAGAATGAGACAACTGTGTATGGTTCAGGAAAGAAAGATTTTCTAAACTGATATTAGTGACAGCTGCGAGGTAGAAATGGACTAGCCACGGCAGAAAAGAAAAGAAAATGACTGTGCTAGGGGCCAGGCGACCAGGTGCAGAGTGCTGAGGCTTAAGGAGATACCAAGGAAAAGGTAGACTGGGCCAACATTTAAAATATGTTAAATGCCAGACAAAGACGTCCCACCTTAGAGACCTTGAGTTCAGTGTAGGTGTGGACTGTGTTGTATTTAATACTATATCAAATATAGAATAGTACTTCAAATGTAGGAGATGTTCAGATTGCTTGCTGAATTGACCCAAGAACAGATTTTATTATGTAGATAACAGAATCCAAAGCAGGGCTTGGGTGGGGCAAGAAGAATGGAGGGCAGAGTCAAGTAAATTATAATGAGATCTGGTTAGAGCTAATAAAAAAAAAAACTTACATAGTAAGTGCTGCTAAAGGAGATGTCTGCTGTCCTAAGGGACAGAACTGTACCTGCTCCTTCCAAAAGCCTTGCAAGATGAAGGGGTGACTGAAGTATATGCTGAAAGTAGAGTAGGGGCAAAGGTTTTCCTAAAAGTACTTGGTAAGGACCAATTGTAGCCAATTGCATAGTTTCTTACAGTCATCTCTAACCCTATAATTGGACCCCAGGAGGTGAGTGGTAGCTATATTTATTGACAAGCATGTTGTGGATAGCTCTGGCCTTGTATTTTGATACTAATTCCCCTTTCCTGTGAAGGACTGCAGAGGAGGTGTGAGTCATTACACAGGTGATTTCTAGTGAACCTTCTGCCCATCTTAATTTGTAAAATAAAGGCTGGAGCCAGTGACTGGGCAGGGAGGTGGAGAAATAAAGGCTAGGGAGAGAAGAGAGAGAGAGAAACAAAGGAGAGGATGACTGGGAAGCAGGAGGTAGAAGGACAGACACAGGGTCTGGAAAATCCTCAAGTTATAAGAGTCTCATAGCTGGGGAACAGAGTAGAATAGGGGTATCTGCCCAATGTAGGCTTACAGAATATAGTCATAATTACTAAGTTGTGTTTTCATTGACCGGTCATATTTGGGTTGGAGATTCAAATACCTCCCACTACACAAGCATGCACATGATTCATAGTTTGAAGGGAATTTGGGAATCCTTGACATAGAGAACATTCTAGGGAAAAGAAAATGGCATCTGCCTTGTGTTAAAGAGCCCAAAAGTCTGTTGGACAGGAAGGAGCCATTGAGAAGCTGGAGATGGGATAAAAAAGTCAAGGCTGCGTCTGAAAAACTTTCCTGAACAAACTAAAGAAGGCTGTGCCTGGTGAGAAACTGAAGGGATAGCTTGGGCAAGAAAATGACTCTTTAACTGGGAAAAATAATCCATAGAACAAATAGAGAGTGAAGAATGTTTCTAAGGAAGAGTCAATGGTGTTTAGGGGCTATTTCTATGACACACATTAGAAAGGGCAGGTTTCGGAGTGAATTTGAGCTTCTCACTGTGGTAGACTGCTTTAGTTAGGGAGGGAATGGTACAGAAAAAAAAAAAAGCCTTCATTTTGCACTTGCATTTTATTGTCAAATAACACAGAACAGGTCCTTATAACCGACTGCGAGAAATAGAGAGTTCACGTTTCAAAAAAGTTGTCATGACTAAGTATGAAGGTAGAAAAATTTCTGATTCAGAAACCATTGGAATTTCATCTATAAGGATATATTTAACAAAGGGATAGAACACAAATATATGGAGAAGCATATTTCTGTAAATAATATCTAAAGAAAAGTCAGAAAGTAGACTCAGCAATAGGAGTAGCTAAACTGCAGTCTTGGCTGTTATGAGAGCTCCAAGGGCTGAAAAAAAAATGTTCTGATTGGATTGAGGAGATAATATTTGCCACCTATTTAGAACATTCAATCACGGTAAAACAGAAAATCTGCTGTTGCTTGACTCCACCAACATTAACAAAACGTAAGTTCTTAGATTCAAGAAATTGCAAGGGCTGGGGAGGTAGCTCGGTGAGAAAAGTGTTTGCTGTCCAAGCATGTGGGGCTAAGTTCTAACACCCAGCATGCACTGAAAAAGTATAGTGTGTGGCAATCACATCTACTTTACTTTCCAGGAAAGTATTTGGGGACTCTTAAGTCACACGGGAGGCTATTCGTGTTCCTGTCATGAGTGCAGTTGATTGTCACTCATTCACTCTGAATGGTGTCGGGTGTCTTGCCAGTGGAATGACATCCCTTCCTATCCCACCTACAAGGCAAGGCCTCCCCTAAGTTCCCGTGAAGAGGCTCGTCACATATCTAACATCTCCCCTCATCCGTGTCCCAGGAGCTTGCCTTGGCAGTGTGAAATGAGTATGCACTCACCAAACCAAGGAGCGCTGTGCACTTTAGTTACATGTGTTTTTTTCCTATTAGAATTATAACAAATAAGAAAAGAAAAAGAAACCTTTACAATAAAAAAAACAAAAGCCTAACGCTTTCACTGGGAGGGCATTTACTTCAAAGTCATCAAGACAGTAGTAACCAGTGTCCAGGTATGTCACTTGATTCTTAAAGTGTTGGCTCCTGGGATTACAATTACTTAAGAAAAACAAGAAATCTTGGTGAGGGTGTTCTCAATTTCGGAGACTTAGTGTAGAGAACAATGGGTGCAGGAACTGGGTTTTTCTCAATCTTGAGAGCAGGAACCTCAGCTACAGTAACTGAGTTCCACTAAATCTCTTCTCTTTCTGGAGAGCTCTGGAACCTCCAGGAAGCTCATTAGCATCTTCACTTCCGGTCGTCACCTAGGCTCCGCCTCTCCTGTGGCCCCGCCCTGCTTGCTCGCCTCGCCCCACCAAACCCTGGGTCCCGCCCCCACAAACGCCCCGCCTCGTCCTACCTCAGGCCCCGCCCACCCACCAGGACGCCCCGCCCCGGGCCCTGCCTGCTCCTGGTTGACGTACGCCGCGCTGCCCCACCCCCTGCCCTTGCGGCTGGAAAGATGGCGGAGTTGGACATTGGGCAGCACTGCCAGGTGCAGCACTGCCGGCAGCGAGGTGACGCTGGAAGCCCCATTTTCGTCTGCGGGAGACGTGGGCCGGGTTCTGACGGCCGGGGCGGTGGCGGCGGGTGAGGGAGGACGCGGGGCGCGAGCGGCCTTCCAGGGTGATGGTGGCGGTGTTTTGCTGTGCCTCAGTTTAGGGGTGACACTTGTGGCCCCTTGGTTTCCACGCAGATCCTGTAAGCACACCTTGCAGACTCCTCGGGGTGCCCAAAAGTCGTGCTCAGGAAGCCTTGGTCGGCGAAGCGGCGTGGGTCAGGACTCCAGTTCCCCTCGGTCCTTACCACTACGACCGTGGCACATCACTGCCCCAGGCTTTTTGTTCATTAAATTTTATTTTGTATTTTTCTGTCAGACGAATGAGTTGAACAGCATAGGTTTTTAACTATGTGTTCTCAGGTTTTTAGAAGTCTTGTGGTTTTTAATATTCACTTAAGTTGCTAGTGGCAGATTAGTAAACCTCATATTAGGAAGGTTTAATAAATATTATGATGATGGTCCCTCCACTGAACAGAGACCTTGTCGTAAACATAGACCCTGGTGGTATGCATCAAGGTTCAGGGTGTTAGACTCCTGTAGCCGGCAAGTTCTTCAAGCGTTAGACTCACAAACTGCGCAGTCTTTGCCTCCTGGATTGCACTCCAGATGTGTATAGAGGTTTCATTCTGCTGCAGTAAGTTCCTAGTTTGTCCTGGATTCCTGTAGTAAGTGATGCCTGTAGTAAGCAAAGGCAAGACAGGATACGATATATACATACATATATATACATACATATATATATATATGTGTGTGTGTGTGTGTGTGTGTGTATATGTATATGTATATATACACAACACACACGCAATAACAATAATAAAAATAAGTCTAAAAATATAAAAATTCTGCAGATTACGTTTGAGTTTACATATTGATGCATATATCTAATTTCTTGGTATGAAATTGAAGCTCACAGTATTATGCTTCATTTAATAACGATAGTGATAGTTTACTAGGCACTTCTTACTTGAGGGAAAAATTATTTGGGCCCTTAGTCTGCAAGCATGATTACCTATAAAGGTGTGCGACACCACCGCCCAGCTGGGGATCCCTTTTGTTTATGTACAACCTCTTTGCATTTTGGATTAAGATACCTATAGGGCGACGTCTTTTCTAGACTATTATAATTTTCTGTAAAGGACTGAGCAGTGCCTTCTGGTTTTCATTGTGAAAGTAGTATGAGTGGGTATACCTAGCTTCATGTGGCTACTTGCTGCAGTTTATATACGAGATAGATTGGAGTCAGTTAGAAAGCGGTTGAGTCAGGAATGGGGGCTCACACTGTATTTCCAGCACTCTCGAGTCTGAAAAGGGGGGGGGGACCAGGGGATCAGGAGTTTAGAGGCCAGCCTTGGCCATATGAGACCTGTGTTAAACAGAAAATAAACCCAAAAAATAAGTGATTATTTTTAATAATTAGTTCCTATAACTGAGGACTGATTCTTGTGTGAACTTTCCAACGTATATGTAGTAGAAAGCATTAGGATGAACTAATAAGGGATTACAGATATAAATGAGATTGATATACACACATATATCTATGTGTGAGAGATAAATATATATATATATATATATATATACACAGCATATGCTACATATGTATCGTGGCTTTATTAGGTAATCTACTTACTATTGCTAGATTGATGTTAAATGGAGTCAGAATTAAAACGCAGAATTTTGATACTAAATGGCAGACTTTCTGCAGCATACTGTTCTAAAAGACAACACCTAGTAAATCTTGGAAACAAAACAACAGAGAAAAATACTACCTTTTTTTTTTTTTTTAACAAAGTTACTGAGTAACATCTATCTCCCATTGATTTAGCCACTTTCCTAGAGTTGAAGATTTGGTAGTTTTTGTTTAGTAAGGATTACATAGTAACTTGATACACAGGGATATTAGAAAGAAAAATTTTCTTAGAGTTGGCCAGTAGATTTTTTTGCTTAAGAAAACTAAAGATCAGATACTGATCAGTACCTACCATGTTTTCCTCCAATTTTAGATTTTCTTCCATTTGTGTGTGATGGTTGTTCAGGAATATTTTGGTAAGTTACATTTTTATGTAGGATTTGGAAATTATTTTGGAGTTTGTCAATATGGAGTTAATTCTGAAAATTATAATGATTTAAAGAGAGTGGTAACTTCAGCCATTAACAGCTAATATTCAGTGTTGTAATCATTTGTGAAAAAGGCAGACTGACTAGTCACAGGCTCTAATTGACTACATATGTATGTATCTAAGCATTAAGTTTCCAGAGATGCATTCATAAATGTGGATTTTAAGATTATGTGTCATAATTACAGTGAGGATAATACCCGTAATTTAAAGAATATAGCTTTTAAAAATCCAGCCATGATTATTCTTTGTATTTTTTTAAACATACGTTAAGTGTCCAACCTATAATGTTCTAAAAATAGATAGTCCATGTTATTTGAACAGAAAACTTGCAAATATGGCCTGGGTTCCACTCAGGGATTTGGGAAGTCATGCCTTGACTCTACACCCCTTCATTAACTGATTCCTCTCAGGAGAAACTAAGATCCCCTAATTTGCATGCACTTTAAAGCACTCCCAAGACTCCATAAACTAGACCGGTGCATGGTTATGCTCGATTGCCGGTGAACACCTATGGTTAAAGCGTTTGAGACTGTAGATGCCCCTTCATTCTGTGGTTTCAGCTTGTTCTTAAGCAGAAGTCACTAATGCAGTGTGCATGATGCACCTTAAGGATGCGAGAGGTTAAAACAGCCTGACTTACTTCCGTTATCATTAAATGTATTAGCTGATTGCATTTAAACAAACTTTTTTTTTTTTTTGTAATTATTTAAGCCTTGAACACAGAAGCAAGGACTCTCATGGTTGTCCTGAGGTACGTTCATTTCCTCTTATCTGACATAATTTACATATTTGTATTCATGAACTTTGTTTTAGAATTTGATTAGATTTAAAGCTACTTAGTACACTAGACATGACATTCAGAATCTTTTGTTAATTTTTTTTTAATTTGAAGAAAATTTGCTCTCCTTGGTTTTTATCCTCATAATCCCCATGCCTAGCTCTCCTCACCACGCTAAGCTATGTGTCACACGCTGGCCTCAGTGTGGATGTCAGTCTGTCCTTACAGCTCACTGCCCCATCCGTGTAGGGCTCGTTTTCACTGGTGTATGGGGATAGGATTCTGTGGCAGTAAAGTTTTCAGACCCGTCAGTCAGTCTTAGACCACCACGAGCAAATCCTTAGTCCAACAAAATAAAATGTAACTTTACCCTTAAGTCATTACTGCAAACTTGGAAGAAAATTTAAGTTTTGAGTTATAATAGATGCCCTTGCCATTATGTGAAGGATTTTCCTGCGGTTACAGATTTTAAGCAATCATTTTCTTAGATTTTCTTAACTCTAAGAATCTACTTATTCTATGCTCAATAATATGAATAATCTGTTTATTTTTTCCCTTAAAAAAAAAAAAAGCTTGTGTTCTGATGTAACATTTTGTGATAATAAAATTTTCCATGTAGCATGAGAAATAGTTTATGATTTTGAAAACTGCTTCATGATACATATGTGATTTTTAAGGGTTCTGTCTCCTAAATAGTTCTTTATTTCCTAAAACTGGCATAAGAAGTAGGAATAGCTCCCCATCTGAGGGTTGATGAGTTAACTATCTGGACGTATTCCTATAGAGGCATCTCTGTGTGCTGCTGTTACAAACCAGAGAGTAAAACTTAGGCAATAAACTGGGTGCAGT
This sequence comes from Rhabdomys pumilio, assembly GCA_030674055.1. Lineage (NCBI taxonomy): Eukaryota > Metazoa > Chordata > Mammalia > Rodentia > Muridae > Rhabdomys > Rhabdomys pumilio. The sequence continues at coordinate 70,043,378 of JANHMN010000012.1, read as the reverse complement.
GGTTCATCCTCGTCATCCTAGCTCTCAAGAGGCAGAATAGAAAGACTGCAAATTCAGAGCCCCTGAGGTATTACAAAGTAAGGACAGGGGAGCGGGGAGGGAGGAAGGATAGTCATTCTACTTTAACTGAAGACATAATTAGAACACATTAGAGAGGTTAATGAACTGGAATGATACGGATGCTGCCTTCTCTCACTGGCTTTTGTGCTGTTTTAAATAGGAACCATAGCCCTACTTCCCCCTCTTGTGGTTCTAGGTCAATGTAATTAAGGAGAGACCGAAGACAGATGAACACAAATCTTACTCATGCTCGTTCAAGGACTGTACAGAAGTAGAGCTCGTGGCAGTGATCTGTCCTTATTGTGAGAAGAACTTTTGCCTAAGGTAATCACTAGGCCATGCAAGCTTTGTGTATCTGTTTAGCTGTATATAATTCATGAACCAGAGCCAGCTCTCTGATCCTTGTAGACACCGTCATCAGTCAGATCATGAGTGTGTAAAGCTGGAGATCCCAAAGCCCCGAATGGCTGCCACACAGAAACTTGTCAGAGACATTGTTGGTGAGTCCCACAAGCTTCCATGGCTGCTTTTCTTCCTGGAGCACATCTGTCACTCCCCAATTCCTGCCTCTCACATCTCATCCCCGGTATAGAGGCTTTGCTCACGGCCCCAGTGTAAGAACTTGCATTCTGTTCTAAAATGTTACTACTTATTTATCTTTAAATTCTGTGGATGGTGTTTTGCCTGTGTGTATGGCTGTGTACCACTTGCATACCTGCTGCCCTTGGAAGCCAGAGAGGGTGTCAGATGCCCTGGGACTGCAGTTACATACAGCTGTGAGCCATGTTAGTGCTAGGAGTTGAACCCAGGTCCTCTGGAAAAGCAGTCAGTGCTCTTAACAGCTGAACCATCTCTACACTCCCCAGAACTTGCATTTTGAATTCTTGTTAAAATATTTTGTACAGAGCCTTCCTGACCAGTGAAAATCCGGACATGGTAAGGTTCCCATGGGGTAGTCTCATTTGTTGGGAGCAGAGATGTGCTGATTGAGCGTTACCAGTTGTAGCAGATATGTCGATGAGGCTGGCATGGTGGACTGCTCTGTCTACAGAATACATTCTACTAAGCTGTTTTGTGAATGCTGCTGACCAGGACAGAGCTCGGCTGTGATTTAGCTTAGCTTCTTTGGCAATGCATTAGTTTAGTAGAACTTTTTTATTCCATATTAAGGGTGGTGCCCTTGTTCAAACCTAAAGGGTTACATAAAAGGGTCAGTGGTTGCTTTAGATTAGACAGGATAGGCCAGAAAGACGCATGTGCCTGTGGACTCTGTGAGGTAGAAGTTGTTTAGATAGACTGTCAATAATGTAAATATACTACTGTGTAATTTGTGTATGCTGAAGGCCATAATGGTTAAGCTGGGCTTGGTGGTGTACTTCTTTGAGCCCACCAGAAGCCGGTGGGTCTCAGTACCAATGTTGTATCAGGAGGCCTTGTCTCAAAATGAGACAAAAGAGGAAAAGGAAGGAAGGAAGGAAGGAAGGAAGGAAGGAAGGAAGGAAGGAAGGAAGGAAATAAACAAAATCTGGAAACTGTGTCAGGAAAGCCTTACTTCCTTATCCTTTTTCCTTAGATGCCAAGACAGGAGGGGCAACAAGTAAGGGACGGAAAGGCGCGAAAAGCAGCGGAACAGCCGCAAAGGTGGCACTGATGAAGCTAAAGATGCATGCTGACGGGGACAAGTCCCTGCCTCAGGTGAAAGGGCAAATGTGTTCAATGTCCCTGCGTTCTCCTTTCTCTTCCTCTCTTTAACTGAGTACAACTTAACCCTTATACTCGTCATTGCAAAAGACCACATGCTATTGAGTCTGTATAAATACTACATCCTCCTGCATGCACGTTTCCACTTTATAGAGATGCGGTGAGCCATGAATGTCCTTTTTCACTATTTCCCCCACTTTGCATCATGGTTTTAATATTTTTCTCTATTAAGATTTTTCTGTATGGTTTAGTTCATTCAGAATATACATTTTTCTGTTATATTGAAGACCCCCAAACTCGGGAGACCCTTACTCAAGTCTCGGGATGTCACGGCCACCCACAAACTCGCAAGACACTGTACCTGGATGCAATCAGCAGAGGTTTATTAGGGAGGAGAGTTGGCTAGCCAAGGTCAACTCGGTTCACTCGCGCAGGAGTTGAATTGACAAAGCCAGTCAGTCTGAAAAGAGTTTTTAAAGGGGAAACCACAAACCAGGGGAGTAGGAAGGGGGGTGAGGGGTTGTCAAGGATACATAACATACAAATAGTGGAACATTTCAGAGGAGCCCAAACCTAAATGATACAGGATCATGTGGAAAGCACTCTGCACACCCATTCCTCACAAAAATGTGGTCTTGCCATGTCACTTGTTCAACTATTTCTCAGTTGTTGCCCTGTCACTCTGCCCAACTATTTCTCAGTTGTTACCCTGTCACTTGCCCTGTTGTCATGGCACTACTAGCTTCCAGCCCCACCTAGATGACTTGCATCTTTTTTTGTGGTCAGGAATGTGTCTTCCTGCTTTGGGCCTTCCCCACCCACAGGTGGGTTTCCTTCCCTGAGGCTATAGGAATGTTGCTCTCCCCAGAATGTATCCCGGGGCAGTGAAGGCCTGAAATCTTACATTGAGTTCTGCTTTCTGGAACCTGCATTCTTTTTGTTCAGGTCTAGGGTAAAGAAAAGCCTGTATATATTTCATAAAATGGTCTTTATAATTTTTCACTCTACAGTATGACTATAGTCTACCTTATTTTTCTAAATAATCCCAGATTATTCAGTGCATTGTTTTTAACAAATGTGTCTCCTGTGAAGGTGCTTGTGTTTAGGGAGGAGCTTCTCTGCACAGTACTTTAGAACTCGACACTCAGGAGACTGACATAGGAGGTCAGGAGGTCAAGGTCGGCTGAGCAACAGAGTGAGCACAGGCAGCCTGGAAAACGCAGCACATACGAGCATACTTAGTTACCGGCCTTACTGCAGATTCACTGATTAACTTTAGCCATTGTATGTGTCCCAGTTTGCTTCTCTGTTGCCGTGATAAAACAATGACCAAAACCAACTTGGGGAGGAGGAAGGTTTGTTTCAGCTTCTGCTTTACAGTCCGTCATTGAGGGAAGTCAGAGTGTGAACTCAGGTGGAACCATGGAGGAACATTGCTCATCGGCTTGCTGCACCTGCCTTGCTCTGCACCTGCCTTGCTCTGCACCTGCCTTGCTCAGCCTGCTTTCTTACACAGCTCAGAACAGCACCCTGCTCGGGAATGACGTGCCCATATGGGGCTAGGTCCTTCTCTGTCAGTCAGCAATCTAGAAAATGCTATACAGACATGCTAACAGCCCAGTCAGATCGATGCAGTTCTCAGTTGAGGCTTTTTTCCAGGTGTCTCTAGTTACTGTAAAGTCAACAAAAAAACTAACCAGCACAATATGTTATATTCTCTCTTATATATGTGTGTGTGTGTGTGTGTGTGTGTGTGCGCGCGCGCGCGCGCGCACACACACATACATATACATATATTTATGTCTAGTGGTCAGGGCTATAAATGAAGTAAAATGGGTTTCAGATAGATTATGTTGCCATCTATGTGGTTTATGTCCCATTGCTTAATAGAAAAGACCCTCAAGAGTACATGCACTGCTGACATGTCCTTTAAAGTGAGCATCATATTCCAGGGACTATGTGACGTTTGCAGTTTTCCTATCAATGAATGTTGATTCTGTCTCCTCTTATGGCCATTGTGGTGTTTGATTATTTTCTTTCAGAGAGGTTCTTGTGTAGTTCAGGCTGTCCCAGGAGTCTATAGTTCCTCTCTGTTCCACTTTATGCTGCCCTCTAGATGACTCTCAAATACATCGTCATTAATTAAGCCTTTCTATTGAGGATGATAGGAATTTATCTGATTTGAGTTCCTTATTTTAGAAGTCATATTTTTAGCTTTTGTATTTCTTCTGGGATATCTGTATCTTATGTTTCTTTTTGTGGGTAATATTACATAATGTATCTCACTGTGCATCCCAACAACTAGATGCCTTTAGATTTCTGTTCTGTTCGTTGCTTCATTTAAAATTTTTAGTGTATTGATTCTACAACTTCATCTTGGCTTTGAGTAGCTTAGCTTCTACTTCCCCACAGCAGGAAGACCAGGCAGACCTGTGGTTCCCTTGGATCCATGGATGAAACACACACACATACACACACACACACACACATACACACACACACACACACACACACACACACACACACGCTTATTTTTAATATGCTTTTTAGCCCAATGGTTGGGCACTTCTAAGCCTCCCACAGCTAACGCACCCTAACCTTCACTCCATTCTCTAAATCTGCCCTCATCTTAGTTGCGTTTCTAATCTCCCGCTTGCTACCCCAGGCCAGGGTTTACACACAGATTCCCAATCAAAGCATCAGAACCGTCCCTACAGGGGTTCCTGTGTTTTTCTTGCTCCTAACTTCCCAGTCCCTCCCCCACTTCTCACCCAGAGTACCAGCAGAATACGCTGAGTGAGCTGTGTGCTAGGGAGGCTCTGAGGCTGCTGCAGTTGCAGCCATGGAGCTGGACAAGCTTGCTGTGCTTCTGTGTCTTTCTCTGTGCCTTTACCCTAAAATTGGTACTTAAGAAAAAATAAAATGTAAAGTGTCTGGTAGGATATGGTGCCCAAGCCTCATACTAGCCTCTCCTTTTGTGGGTAATATTACATAATGTATCTCACTGTGCATCCCAACAACTAGATGCCTTTAGATTTCTGTTCTGTTCGTTGCTTCATTTAAAATTTTTAGTGTATTGATTCTACAACTTTGGAAGCCGTGTCCCCAGCAGCCCTGGCCTTGTTTACTTCAACTCAGCTGCCATTCATGTGCGGGCTCTCTCTCTCTCTCTCTCTCTCTCTCTCTCTCTCTCTCTCTCTCTCTCTCTCTCTCTCCTTTTGTTATTTACTTATTTAGAAACCTTGTCTCCAAGGCTGTTTTTATATTTACAAACTCAGAAACCTCCTGCCTCAGCCTCTTCCTGCTGGTCCGTTTTTGATCCTAGACATATTTTTAGCGTCTGGGAGTTTTAGTTTTCTCTTCCTGCCTGTTCTTACTTCTTTCCTTTTGGAACAGGGACTGCAGGTTTCAGACATGAACCAAAGCTTAGGTTTGCACTGCTTCTCTTTTTCTTTGAATGCTTTTTACCTATGATATATCCCACTGACCCTCAGCAAATCTAAATTCCTTTCTGATCAGACAGGAATTGTTTTGACTGTATTATTTCTTAAGATAACTTCGATTATTTTCCGACATTTCCATTTAGAGACAGTTCACTTAGAGCATTCTTATTGTTCAGGACTCGACCTGTGAAGATGCCTCCCTAATGCAGTGTTTAGGAACCGGGGATTATTTTAGTCCCACTTATTTTTTAATAAAGATAATTAAATAAGAAAATGCAACTGAAGAAGACAGGTAAGGCTCAGCCTGTGCTAGAGAAGCTGTTTCTGAAACTTTGTTGTATTGATAAACTATCTTTCTGGGACTTTTTTGTACTTAGTTTTTCACTTTCTTTGGTCTCAGAAATCTTGATACCTCTGATATGTCTTTTATGTCTCTCACATAAAAACAAGTGTTTTGCATCAAGAAGCCTTGCCTCGCAAGTGACAGGACCTTGATTCCAAGGAGTACAGTTGAAACAAGTTTGTTTCCTTACAGAACAAAACAGAGGGAGCATGTTTAAGGATTCTGGAGTTGTTAAGTGAGCCATCATCAGTCTTCTTGATCTCTCTCTGTTCATGTTGAACTTACTCGTAACTCGGAAGTGGGTGGGAGATGTGAGGGAAGCCAACAGTCCAGGTCTGAATCTCTGCAACTCAACACAGATATGGAAGAGGTGCTCTGCACCTAGTCCCTGAGCATAAAAGGGCAGTGCAGCCTGGTCACACAGATGACCTAGCTAGGGTCTTGAGTCTTTGGAACATGCAGTTAGTTAGGTGGGCTACATGATAGGCTTTTCTCACTAAAACTGATATCGTAGGGTTAGTCTACATTGACGAAAAGAAGAGTTAAGGTACCACTAGCTGAATAAGGAATGCCTCCTCGTGTGTCTGATCTATATGGTACTTTTGCTTACACAGACAGAAAGAACATACTTCCAGGTATACTTACCAAAGGGGAGCAAAGAGAAGAGCAAAGCCATGTTCTTCTGCCTGCGGTGGAGCATTGGGAAGGTCGTAGACGTCGCAGCTTCTCTAGCTAATCTCAGGAACGAAAACAACAGGCTGACAGCGAAGGTAATGTCCGGTGACAGCTTTTCCTTCAAGTTTTTCGATGTGTCAGCAAGTGTGTCCTTTACCCTGTGTGCCTTGTTTCTCACCAGAAGCTGAGGCTGTGTCACGTCCCTTCCGGAGAAGCCTTGCCTTTGGATCACACATTGGAAAGGTGGATCACGAAGGAAGAGTGCCCTTTATATAATGGAGGAAATGTGATTTTGGAATACCTTAATGATGAAGAGCGGTTCTTAAAAAATGTTGACTCTTACTTAGAGTAGTCATTCAAGGATTCAAGCCAGCAGAATCCTTATAAGCAGAAATCATTCTGAATAGACAGTCAGTTTCTTTTACCACGGATACTTTTTTAAAAATCTCAAAGTTGCTGTCTTAAAATTTTTTTCCATTAGGTCATAATTTATACCAGTAGTTTTTCTACTAAGTTCCATGTTTTGTGTTTTAAAGTTTAACTATGTATTGATAATTATTGGCCAAGTATTTTTATTAGCTGTTTCTGGGTTAGGCTGTAGAAATATCAGCAAAACTGTCTTTCCTGTTAGACTAATGCCAGCCATCTTACAAGTGGTACTTGCCATCACTGTTTAAAGTCCTATGATTAAGCTTAATATTATGGGGCCAGAACACATAGCCTTACTGTATACCTAAATCATGATGTATGGATTGCAGAATCTTGCAGATCCTCTCATTCAGTCTTCCAGGCATTGGATGAGACACCATATACCTAAGACGGGAAAGTTATTTTCTTGGTATCATGTAATTGTACTGGATATATTTCTGGTAAGGAATTTTCTCCAGTAGGATTAATCTTTTTGTTGGTATGAATGTATTACAGATGAGAACAGCAAGGGAATAGACTGACTTTGTTACAGTCTGGCTTGCTGTACCAAAGCAAGACAATTGTAGGGGTGATATTTAAAAAACGGCCCCCAGTCCAGCTTGTTCCCAGGCAGCTACCATGTTCCCTCTGCTCCTCGGCTCTGACTGGGGCTCTGGCTAGCTAGATGCCCAGGCCCTGGCACCCATGAGACACCAGCATGTAGGATGGCTCTGTCAATCCACCACACTGCATCCACAAAGCTCACCTGACACCCAGACAATATCTGCCATCCTCGCATTACCCAGTAGAAATGAGACTCTTAAAGTTTAATGATTATCTAAAGGATTTATATATTTAGAAATGCTCAATCAACAAGATACCCATACAATTAGAATTGTTACCCAATATCCAACCTTGTGATAGAAGTTGCTACCCAGGACAGCTTTCGACCCATCCATGGTTCTCCATGATCCATAGCCTCCTTCTTCTTCTCCCCTTCCTCTTTTTCTCCCCTCCCCTTCCTGTCTTCTTCTCCTAGCTCCACCTCCTCTTCTACTGCCCAATCACTGAGCTCCACTGCAAATACAATGTAGCAGAGTAAGTATCCTGCTACAGACAATTATTGCATTTTATCTACAAATTGAAATAAGTCCTCTTGGGGAATGCTTTCTGTCTACACCTGAGGAGAATGAATGTCTTCTGTCTATACTGGATGAAGGACCACATACACTAGGGAAGGAAAGCTGCACCCCTGCCCCTTTCTGTACCAATGTTCACAGCAGCAGGTTAATTAAAGAGTAAACTTGCTTTTATCAGAGTTTCTTGCTTTTATCAGTCTCTAAATTCATTCCATTATAGTTACCTGTGTACCTACTTGAAACATCAGTGTCTGATTGCTAATGTAGGCACAAGAAGAACACTTAGGTAGCAGATAAACTTGAAACTGACAGAGAGTTGTAAGGCAAGTTGCAAATGAATTAATGAGTAGAGCTGTGTTCCAATAGCTGTTTTACTGGAAACTGTCAAACTGGTGTTAGAGTCTTTTAAAAGCCCATATACCAGATTTTTTTTTTTGAGATACTTAAAGTTTTAATACCAACCAGGTGTCAGAATTCTTGGGCAGAGTAGATGGCCAGCACATATAATTGAATGAGAATTAAATATGCCAGAAAAATAATACCTCCTGAGAAGATGGTAGGTGACACCTAGGAAGATTGAAAATGTCTTCTCTCAGTGATCAGACAAAAAAAGACAAGTCTATCCAGAGAGGAATTTACCACAGTGGGTATACCATCCATAAGCTAGGCCAGGTCCTAGGTGATGGAGCCCACAGGGCTAGAGGATGCCAGGATGAACATTCTTGGTACTAAGGACTGGCAGCTAAGGCATGTATAATCTACAGAGAACAAGGTGTGGGTGGAATCTCAGTCCACCTCTAACTCCCTGTGTCCAAATAAATGCTCTGAAAGCAGCAATCTCAGGTTTCCAGTTGAGTGTGCCTAATGAAATGGTAGGGTCACACTGTCCCCACCCTACATGGTGTTTTCACTTGATACATGGGAAACTACAAAGCATAGGAGAGGAATGTGGGTGAACCATTGAAATAATACTTTGATACTAACAAGCACCAGTCTAAACAAGGAAATACATGGGGAAACTAGATAATAGGATTCGTCCTAGCTACATTTATTAGGGTTTTGTTCTGAAGTTCTCAGAAGACAGGTGTGATGGTTTCTATAAGCTTGGCCCCAGGAGTGGCACTATTAGGAGTTGTAGCCTTGTTGGAGTAGGTGTGTCACTGTGGGTGTGGACTTTAAGACCCTCATCCTAGCTGCCTAGAAGCCAGTATTCTGCTAGCAGCCTTCAGATGAAGATGTAGAACCCTCAGCTCCTCCTGCACCATGCCTGTCTGGATGCTGCCATGTTCCCACCTTGATGATAATGGACTAAACCTCTGAACCTGTAAGCCAGCCCCAATTAAATGTTGTCCTTATAAGACTTGCCTTGGTTGTGGTGTCTTCACAGCAGTAAAACCCTAACTAAGACAGTGGGTTAGGAGAACCTGAAAGAGAAAAACAACAAACAAACAAAAACTCCAGATAAAGTGTTTGGGAGGAAAAGCATACACTGTTTTATTTTTTCACTTACATTATTTAGTTTTGGTGTGTGTGTGTGTGTGTGTGTGTGTGTGTGTGGTCAGAGGACAACTTGTGGGAGTGGCTTCTTTCCTACTGTGTCTTCTGGGGATCAAAGTCAAGTGTACACCTTGGCAGCAAGTGCCCTTACCCACTGAGATATCTCACTTGGCTCTTTATTCATTTCACAAGCATATACTATGTACCCAGGCTGGCCTTAACCATGTGACGTTCCTGCTTTAGCCTTCCCAGAGTCAGATGTTTTGTCACTTTAAAGTTCCTTGGGAAGCAAACTGTGGTGGCCCACTAGGGTCAGAAGCAGGTGGAGCTCTGAGTTCAGAACCAACCTGATCTACAAAGTGAGATCCAGGACAGCCAGAGCCTTATAGTTAGACTCTGTCTAAGGGGGGTGGGGAGGGTTCCTTGGGAATTTAACTGGTGTCACTGAGCAAATTAGTCCAATTCCCTGTTCTCACCATTGATTAATGTGTCTTAATGTCCTACATGGAAATAAATTCATGATACTGAAGTCTACCTACCATATTTGAAAAATTAACCTACAAGAACAGCCTTTTTTAAAAAATCTGTCCAATTGTGAAAACACCATGATGAAGCTTATTACCTTGTATTCTAACACCCAGATACGCACACAGACACACTAACACAGACACACAGACAGACACAGAGACACACACAGACACACACAGACAAAGATACACATACACACCCAGACACACACACACACACACACACACACACAGAGACAAAACTAGAATAGCCATTTGTCGTAGTGGTAGTGAAGTGTTTATTTGTTTAGTTTTATTGTCTGGCATCCTCTCATTTGGGAAATTGAGTCTGTAGATTGCTTTCCCTCATCCATGGAAGCTGAGACACAGTTGGGTCAGGTGACCACTGCCCATGACCCCAGCTGTGCATAGTGAGTCATGTTACATTCAAATTAAGGTCAGTACCTTTCCACCATCAAATTCCAAATGCCCAGTAGCAGCAGCCACTTACTGGGCTATACCTTTGACCACCTTATGTTCTCAAGTTACCTGGTAACCCTGCATGACATTTTCCTACTCACAGACACCAAGGATAGTTTAAGTGTTTGTTTTGCCGAGTAGAATTGCTCCAGAACTCTAGAATTGTTAGCATCAAGGGTTCTCTCAAGGCCAGCCAACACAGCTAATGATGGCAGCCACGTGACTAACCTGGGTCACTGTGACTCTGACTTTAGAGGCCCAGTGTTATAGGAGTGAATTAGGGTACAAACGGCACCTGCTTCAGTTTCTGATTTTTTGTGTCACTGAACAAGGAATTGGACTAGGAATGGACACAGGGATCCTAATAAGAAAAGATACTTTATTAAGAAATTGTTTCCCAAGGTGGGAGTAGACCAAGTGGAGAAAGGTTAGAAGTTTAGTGGTGTATGTTCAGAGCAGATTAGCACGTTTGTCACTATAGCTGGAGATCAGTATAACTTCCATCAGACCAGAGTCAAAACAGCCCAACCTTGTGCTTATGTGACAGGGGAGAATGTGTAGAATGTGGTGGGGAGGGAACACATTTATTTGTTGGTTGTTTGTTTCAGTAGGAAGGGGCTTCCAGTCTTAGCTGACTGGCTTCTTTCACGTGCCAATTCTCACTACTTCTGTTTTCCTTGCTCCCTCTCCCCATACCTGAAAGAGTTAAAAAATTTTAAACCTTCCACAGATGGAGGCAAGAGTGCAGATCAGCTTGTTCTGTGCTCTGGGTCCTAGGAAACTAGCTATCCACAAGACAAAATAGATAAGATAGGAGTTCAGAGCTGGGAGTTCAGGTCAGCGTGCCCCTGCACTATGGTACCAGGAACAGAACTGACCACAAGATAAATTGAATAGGGTTTGATTCTTAAGAGAACAAAGAGATACTTCCCCATGACTGTTTCTTGAACCTGTCATGGAAGCTGAACACTGGACAGATACTTTCTATAGATACTTAATCATGACCCCCCCCCATCTCCCCTGGGTTTTGGGTTTTCCTTATAAGCTCTACCTCTTCTCTAAGTGGGGGTCGTACTTCATTGCTTGCCTCTGTGTAGGACAGGCTAGAAGTGCGACCTCAACACGTTGAATTAAACATACCTCTTGCTGTTACATCAAGTTCCGTGTCCTGTGAGTTATTGGGGTGGCCGTGAATTCCCGAGAAGAGGGAGGGAGTTCCTCCCTTTCTGGCGGGCCTTACACACCCTTCCCTCTCCCTGTCCTCTTCCCCACCTCCTCCTTTTCCTCTCTGCCCACCACACACTCTTCTGTTACACCAGCATGTAGTTAGGCCATTTGATTCTGACTTGATGGAATAGTCATACTGATCCCCAAGTTATGGTATCTGTTGTAGGGGTTTTGTTTGTTTGCTTTGTTCCCCCTGGCTGCTTTTATTTTTATTATTTTCCTGAGGACCAAAGACACCCAAAAAAGTAATAATTCCAAGTGTTTATCCCCAGGTAATAAGGAACTCAGGAAGAGAGATTAGGTTTTTGTTTGTGATAAGCGACACCTGTTGAATGCAAGGGCTTATTTTTATGTTTTCTTAACTACAAGTTACACTGGTTGTGCCACTTGCTCACTATATAGCTTTATACTAGTTGAAGTACAACAGTCCCTCCTTCTGGACCTTGACCAACCAAACCCAACTGTTACCTAACTTAAATTTAGGCCTTCAGTGACTGAAGACTATAAGAAGAATGCTCTTTTGCTTTTTAATAAAACTGGTTTAGCACACATGGTTTATTTAAACTTTCAAAATGTCTGGCAAATTTTTTATGATTCTACTTTTGTTGGTGACCACAGGCAAAGCGAGGAAGTCATTTCTCAGTTTTCTGAATATACAAAATACAGAAATGCTGTCGTTTACAGAGACAGAGGATACTGTCATTGTAAGGTCCAGCTATAAAGATAACCGGCCTCACTCCAGCTACCTCCTTGTGAAGTCAGAGGATCCTAAAGTGCTGCAGGTGGTGAATGTGACCAAGACCTCCCTGGGCATCACAGACTTTACCATCAACCTGAAGACTTTCCCAGGAGAGACAAATCTGACTGTGCAACTCTGGGAGTCTGAAGGTAGGCAAACAACACTCATCGAAGAGATAAAGAATGTCAGAGTGAGAGTGTTCAGACGGACGGAGGAGGACAGCCTCTTCCAGGCACCAATCCATGTCAGTAGCAACATCTTCCTGCTTGTCTTACCGATGATCCTTTTAAATAAATGTGCCTTTGGCTGCAAGATTGAATTCCAGGTGCTTCAAACCGTGTGGAAGAGACCTTTGCCAATACTTCTTGGGGTGGTTATACAGTTTTTTCTTATGCCATTCTGTGGCTTTCTCTTGTCTCAGATTTTGAGCTTGTCTAAGGCACAAGCTTTTGGATTTGTCATGACCTGCACGTGCCCAGGAGGAGGTGGGGGCTATCTCTTTGCTTTCCTTCTGGAAGGGGATGTCACTTTGGCCATTTTGATGACTTGCATGTCAACGTCCCTGGCCCTCATCATGATGCCTGTCAACTCATACTTATACAGTCAGCTACTGGGGTTAGCAGGTGTATTTCATGTTCCTGCCTTAAAGATTGTGTCTACTCTTCTTTTCATACTTATGCCAGTATCAATTGGTGTAGTCATTAAGCACAGAATGCCTGAAAAAGCAGTCTGTTTAGAGAGAGTAGTGAAGCCTCTGAGTTTGACTTTAATGTTCGTAGGGGTCTACTTGGCTTTCAGGATGGGACCGGTATTTCTGAGACTGGCTAACCTAGAGGTGTTTCTTTTGGGGCTTCTGGTTCCTGCACTGGGCTTTTTGTTTGGCTATTCCTTTGCTAAAGTCTACCTGCTGCCTCTTCCTGCTTGCAAAACAGTGGCTATTGAAAGTGGGATGTTGAATAGTTTCTTAGCGCTGGCCATCATTCAGCTTTCCTTTTCCCAGCCCAAGGCTTATGAAGCCTCTGTAGCTCCATTTACAGTAGCCATGTGTTCTGGCTGTGAAATGGTACTGCTCCTTCTGGTCTACAAGGCTAAGAGAAGGCCATTCCTTAACACAGAAAATGAAAAGACTCCTCTAGTTTAAAACTACAGCTCTCTTAATTCTTGACCTGGCTGAAGTACTGTGAGAGCTTCAAACTACACATACACTAAAGTCACCTTCAAGCTGGCTAAAGCTTCACATGGTGTTGATTTGTGCGTGTGTGCACGTGTGTGCGTGTGTGCGCGCGCACGTGCATGTGTGTGTGTGTGTGTGTGTGTGTGTGTATTTTACATTACCCATATTAAGCACCTTATAACTGACACAGTATACATTGAGAAGGAGGATTAAGATACCTTTGCAGTGTCTTAGTTTGGTAATGATTTTATAATGAGGGACACCAATGGAAATAATCAGTGAATTTTTATATCCTTAAGTCTCTAAGGAAAGAGTGTCCTTACAAAGGGGCAGTAAATGCTGACTCAGTGAATGGGCATGCAGATTCATTACCACTAGCTCATCAGAAGCAGTGTGTCTTGAATAAACACAGAGGCTCTGTTTACACAGCCGCATGTGCTTCTGACTTCTGTACCCCCTCCACTCCACCTCACCCCAAAGGCACTGGCACTCATGGGGAAGAGACATCTCTCCTCCCTCACCCATCCTTTCTTTAAACCATTATTGCAGTTTCCTCTGATGTCTGCACCAGCCTTCTCCCCATTCCTACTACTATTGAGTTGGTATTGCTGCTTCCCCAAACTTTTCCAAACCAGCCTTGACTTCTTCTAACTCTGGTCAGTCACATTAATCTTATAAAAGTCTAACTTGGATTACATAGTTTCCCTGCAAAGAAGCCTGTTTGCTATGTCCAGAAAGCATTGGTAAAGCATTGGTAAAGCATTTATGAGCCTCTGTTGTGAGTTTAATACAGTTTTCCAGTTTGTTTTCTACCACTTCTTGACATTTAAGTCTTTGCCTGCCGTTTTGTGGTTTTCTTTTGACTCAGATTTTGGCTTGGCCTAAGGCAAGGATTATATATATTTTTTGTATTATTCGGGTCTTTGCTTCTGTGTGGAGCAGAGTTGCACTGCCTCTTGGATATACCTGTGTAGGCCAGCCTGGCGGTTCTACAGCACTTTCTATTCTTTTACTCTCCTTCCTCATCTTTAAACATGAAACCCATTTTTACTTTTTCTATCATGCTAGCATTCCATATGCTTATTCAAACAGGTTTTTACAGCTCAAGCTAGGACCCAAATGAAGACTGTGCTTCAACACATAATTGATTATTCTTTGGCCAGGAGCATGTAGTTCAGTAATAGAGTGCTTGGCTGGTGTGTTGTAGGTCGGATTCTAACACTGCAAAACTAAATCATGCATTAAAACAAAACAAAAAAACCCTCCATATGTGCTTCATTGGATATATTTTTACATCGTCAAAAGTGTATAACCGAAAATTTTTATACACTTTTTTAGTGCCTAAGACCAGTCTGTATTCTTGTCCAAAGACAATGTGGCTATTAAGCCTAACAAACAAACAAACAAACAAACAAACACAAAGCCCAGAAGACCCCATTCTTAAGGATATGCCTTTCCCTATTTGCCTAGTTCCTTGTTGTTGGAGACAAAATAATTTTCCCACAGTCCAGTTCCCTTATTTTAAAAGATGGAGATGATGTCAACCCCACTAGATTGCCCTGGGAATCACATAAACCATACATCCACTGTGCTTGCATATCAGAGTACAGAGTTGACTCTTATTATTGCTTTGTCCAAGTTTAAGCTGTCAACACTGACAGATACATGCCGGTAGTCTGAAATATCAACTCCAAGCTATGTTTGGAGCCTAAACCTAAAGGTTTAACGTATTTCTGTCAATGTTCTTGCCTACAGAGTTTCCGGCTGATATAAAATAACCAAATCTGTTCTTTCTCATGTCACTAAGTCCAGTGTACAAAACCATGATTTATAAAAGACCTGATGCTGTGCTGGTGGATGTCTATCCTGACAAAAAAGCAATGGTTGCCTCCCTGGAGCATTTGACTCCTTTAAACAGAAATGCCCATTCAGAGGCTCAAAATATAAGCACACTTACATAATGCAAACATATCGAGGTATTCTTAATGAACATAATTTGCCAATTGAAAGACAGGGATCTCCCTTTCTAGTTGTGCTTTATGGCAACTGAGAATATGTCAGGTCAGCTTTCAAATCTGTACAACACAGAGTTCCACAGAGGCTTTGTGGGATAGATTTATGCATCATTAAAATGAATTAAATCAAATAAGGATTAAAGTTATCCACATACCTTGCTTTTAAGAACAAGATGGATGCCAGGCAGACGGATTGCCATGAGTTTGAACCTAGCCTAGTGTAGTGAGTGAGTTCCAGGACAGCCTACCTCAATTAATCAAGTAATAATTAATTAGTTAATTAATTAAGAAAGAATGAACTGATGGGCTAGGTTTTAAATTTTGTTTTTAGTTTTAAGTTTGTAGCTCTTAGGAGTGATAAGTCCACTCCACTGTTCACAGAATAACAATCCTGTGATAATATATATTCTTATGACCCAGAACCCATTGACACTACAGAGAATGTTAGCTATTTTGACCAGTGTTTGCAGCTCCTACCTATGTTCCATCGATCATGAAATCATATTGAATAACATGGAGATAGACTCTACTCCTGAATAGCTTACCTGGTTTATGTAGACTCTTATTTTAATCTTAGCCAATAATTAATTCTTCAATGTGCTTTGGGAGACCACACAGGTTTTAGCATTTTCTTAAGTCAGTGTAACAGAGCCCCTCCCGCTCCAGTGTCTGTGTGTATGTGTGTTTGTCTGTGTACCTGATGTGTGTGCTTAACACTTTTCTGTCATCTCAGAGTTTTCTTCTTGTCATGTATGGGGGTCTCTACAGCCGTCAGAACCAGCCTCCACACACTCAGCAACAAAGTTTATGACAGCAGCTTGCAGGGCTCCTTTAATGGAATCAGAACATCAGACTCCTTTGTACACTTGGCAGGAGAATGGACTGTGCTGAAAAACCTGAGTTACCTAAAGCAGCAGCAGAGGCTGCAATAAATCCCTGGAGACCTGCTCGTCTGATGGAGGAAGCTAGCAACAGCTTCAGTGTAAAACCATCTGATATCTGTTCCCTCATGTCTCCTGCTTCCCTCGTCTCTCATTGCTCACTGCTTTGTCAGTGGGAACACTTCATTCATTAAACACTTCATTCATTAAAGATGATGTTTCTTTAAGTGCTAGATAATTCCATTTGGTCAAATATTCATGCCTGTCAGCATGCATTTGATACGATTTTTATTTTCAAATAACTGATAATAGAGGACCCCAAAATCAAGTTCTTGAAAGCCTTTTGTGGAAAACCAAACAACCACGAGCATGTGATAGACGCCCACATCTGTCTTAAGGCAGCAGTCTTCAGAAGAGTGGACACGCCTTGGCTCTTTGTGGGTTTACAAGTCAGATCTTCCATCCCTGCTACTCATCTCTGAGACATGTTACATATTGCTAATAATTTCTTGTCTTGATTGCTGAGAACCAATCACTTCACAAGTAACAATGCAAGGACTTTGTGGTCCTCTTATAGGTGGGCCATCTGGTGTAGTTTTCCACTTAAGAGTAATATACCTACCACGGTACTGTCCCATGTGAGGAAACATTTTAAGAACCATAAACTCGCCTTTGTTGGTCATCCAGAGCAATCCGGTTGAGCCGTGTCTATTCTGTGTGTGGATTTTGGAGTCAGGGTGCTATGCTCTTGTGTGAGTTTGGGACAAATCCCCTAACTTCTCCAAGCTTATCAGTATAATGAAAGGAATCTTCATGAAATTGTTGTAACACCTATGTTTTGAGCATGTAAGGGCACAACTGCCGTCTGGTGTGGTGGCGCATGCCTGTAAACCAGAAGTGAAGGCATGATTGATGCTCAAAGACTTCAGAAGCCAACCTACGATACATAATGGGACACTGGTAAAAATCAATGGCTCGGAACGTGGCTCAAGGATAGAGCACTTGTATATTATTTACAAAGCTCTGGGCTCCATCCTGAGGGCTGGAGGTGGGGAGAGCAACTGCCTGCAGCGGTCAAGTCCACAACAATCAACCTGTATCTTAATGAATTACTGAGAAGAGAGTTGGTGATGACGATTATCAAAAAATAAAAATAAAAGTCTCCTTTAGGCTTACAGATTTAACAAATGAGAGATGCACAATGACAGTCACAACTCCAGTTTATCCGTGACCGAAGAGCACAATGGGAGAAAAGGAAATGAGAAAATATGAACTAGTAAAGACAGAAGTGGAGATTTGCAAAACACAGAGGGGATTCTTAAAGAAGAAAGCATATGCAGGAAAATGCCAGAACACAAACTTAACCGGACCAAAGGCAAGTTCGGCCTGGCTATCAGCTCCAGGCAGAGCGAAGACGAAGGCTGAAGGCGGGGTTTCGAGGCATCCTGTCCCTGCTCTTAGGTTTTAATGAGGCGGGACTTCCTGTCGGAGCAATTCCCCGTTACCTCCGGAAGAGCAGAAGAACCGAGTCCTCGGACGCCGGCGGTTGAGCATCGGTCGCGGTGGGCTCGCGCGAGGTGAGTCGGTTCTGTCACTGCATTCCGCGCAGCTTTATTCGGTGGCCGAGGCGTGGGTTTCTGACGGGCTGCAGCTGGTCCCCATGTTGGGCCGGGGTGGCTGCCGGGCCCTCCTCCCGGCAGTGCTCTCCGTAGTGCTCCGGAAACAGCCGAGCGGGTTCGCCAGGCGGTCTTCTGAGGTTCTTTGTCGCAGAATGAGCCCGACTCTGCCTAAGCCCTCAGGGCTCTATACGGCAAGTCCCCTGGCTCACGAATTTACAGGGTTAGGGATGAACAGGACCAGGTCCGGTGATGTCAGAAGCGGGGACAAGTGGCGCGGGTAGCTTGGCTGTACAGGCTAGAAACAGTTTTAAGTCTGTATACCTTTGTTCCCAAAGTAAAGGGTGATAGAATATGACCCCCGTGAAAACAAGACTTGAAACGAAGGTCTCTGAAATAAAAGAGTTTATTGAGCCACTTATTTATACCAGCTAGGAATAGGACCAAGACTTGAGTTTGTAAACTACCAGCAACAAAGCTGAAAAGTGCCTCCGAGATCTAGAGGTAGCGCTGTATTTGGATGTCTAGGCACAGGCTTTTTATTTCAGCAGCCTTGCCCCCCACCTACCCACAAAAAAAACCAAACACCAAAGAACCATTACCTAATTGACTTCCCTTGTCTCTTCCCTCTCCTGGACCTCGACATTTTAGGGTACCTCAGAGTTTTCATTTATCAGCCTCCTTTCCTCAAGGCCTATGAGAACTGATTGAGAAGATGTAGCATGCACACAAATGACCAAATACTGCGTAGGAACAACAGGTTTTTTGCAAGTGCTATTGGTTGATGTGTGCCGGGCTGAAGATGCGATGGGTGGCTTTGGGGAGTGGGGAGGTGTTCTGTGCCTCTTGTCACAAGGTGAAGTGGCTCCAGCAGTTTCTGGTGAGGAAGCAAGCCCAGCCCAAGTTTGGAAACCATTCTTAAAGTGCTCTGAGGAGTTTATTCTATAACTTTTTTTTTTTTTTTTTTTGGTTTTTCGAGGCAGGGTTTCTCTGTGTAGCCCTGGCTGTCCTGGAACTCACTCTGTAGACCAGGCTGGCCTCGAACTCAGAAATCCGCCTGCCTCTGCCTCCCAAGTGCTGGGATTAAAGGCGTGCACCACCACCGCCCGGCTTAGGTGGCCTTGTATATGCTTGCCTGAATGCTTGTATCACAGGAACAGGTGCTTAGGCATGATGGCATATGTCCCGGCCAGCATTCTGAAGACTGAGCCAGGGTGGTCAAAAACTCGAAGCTAACCTTATATCAAATAAAAAGGGAAATGAAGCAGTAACCAGCAGTAGCCAGCAGTAACCTGCAGTAGCTGGTCCATCTGCTCTATGTTCCCTGCGCTTCTTTCCTGTGCCACAGAGTAGAGATTTCAGATGCTCTTAAGGAGGGAGCACCGTATGTAACTTGTCCTCTGCTGGGTAGCTGGCAAAGCATGGCTTTATAAAGGCAGCCACCTTTCTGAGCATGACAGTTTCCATGCTTCCATGTGCTAGGAGTTTGCGTTAGTGCATGGTCAAGCCTGTGGTGAGTGTCTAAGCTCACGTTAGCACATGGTCAAGCCTGTGGTGAGTCTCTAGAGGCCAAAAGTTGGCAAGTCACACAGTTATGCTTCCTGTCCCTGAAGTCCAGAAGGTAAATGGCACCTTTGCTTTTATAATTGCATTTTTAGACCTAGAGTTTTCTTCTCTCAGAATGTTTTGAGGGAAAGCAGAGAACTTTCAAATCAGAATTGAGCATATATTCTGTAAAATGTCCATATAATGTGAGGCAAAGTATTTCTAATCTGTGAACCTTAAATTCTTCACCTTTGCCTTATTATTAATTTTTTTTGATTTTTTTTTTTTGAGACAGGGTTTCTCTGTGTACCCCTGGCTGTCCTGAACTCACTCTGTAGACCAGGTTGGCCTCGAACTCAGAAATCCGCCTGCCTCTGCCTCCCAAGTGCTGGGATTAAAGGCATGTGCCACCACTGCCCGGCTCTATTTTTTTTTTTTTTTTAAATTCCATCTGCAAAGCACTCAACTCCCTGGAGCTGAATTAACACAGACAACCTCTGTTCCTTTGTCTTAAAAAGTGTTTTTATTCCAGCCTTCCCTGTGTTCTTTATCTCATTCCCCAACCATTCCTACACCTGACCTTTAGACTATGTCTTGACCTCCTCTACCTAAGTTTCAGGGGGATCCCCACTGCTCCCCACAATATGATATGGAATACTACATCCCAGAATGTGATATTGTGTGGACACTTGGGGAGACAACTTCACAGAACAGTATTTGGTTTGATAATACTTCTGTTAGTATAATAGCTCCTGCCTGTAACCCTAGTCCTTGGGAGGTACAGGCAGGCGATCAGGAGTTCACGGGCATCCTTAGCTTTGAGACCAGCCTGGACTATGAAACACTGACTCAAAACAGCAACAGTAACAAAAAGGTTTTACTACAAGGTAAAATGTGTAGTATTTCAAAATGATTTTTACTGGGACCATATGTGGGGAAAAATTGAGCTATAAACCAGGGAAGGGGTGAATCAAAATCAGAGTGTTGCCAGTTGAATTGCCTATATAAGTGACTGCCTGCACAGTTGGTAACTGCTCTTGCTGATCTGTGTCTAGATAATGGCAGACCCTTGGCAGGAGTGCATGGATTATGCAGTGATCCTCGCAAGACAAGCTGGAGAGGTACGAGCAACACTGGGTGCCATAGTATGTGGCGTGTAGATGTTAGAGCGCAGTCTTGTTCAATAGAGCGTGTTCTGAGTATTCTACATGTGCTGTTGACTAAACACTGTAAATACAGTGAAGATTGATTGAGTGTGTGTGCGTGCGCGTGTGTTTATTTGGTTGTGTACAGGTGTGTGTGTGGCCTGGGGGTGGAGCCTAGGCCTATGTTGATGTTAAGCATCACGGACACTGCATGGCATCTCCAGCTGGATTTTTCAGTTTGTAGAGTTAAGCTTTTGCAAGAATAGTCATGAGTCTAAAATAAAATATGAAATTACACGTTATTTTACCTAGGAGGTCCTAACTCTAAAGTGTCTTGTTTCATAGACAGTTTTGAAAGAAAACATTTAAGAACGTGTTAAGACTGGTTGAATGCTTGGAGTTATTTTTATGATTTATGTTCTTGTTTGGTTTTAAATTACTTACATCTTTTTTTACTTGCGTATCCAAAACTTCTTTTTAGATGATTCGTGAAGCTCTAAAAGATGAGATGAATGTCATGATTAAAAGTTCTCCAGCCGACTTGGTAACAGTTACTGACCAAAAAGTTGAAAAAATGCTCATGTCTTCTATAAAGGAAAAGTACCCGTGTCACAGGTATCTCTTCTGCCACTTTATAGTGATAAAATTGTCTCGATTGGAATCAGTCTATGCATGAGGCAGATATTTCTAGATACAGAGTTGTAATAGGTGACTTTGACTTGAAACGAAGCTGAGTTTGAGGGTATGGGGCTGCTCAGGCCAGTATGATGGGAGGAAGACCCCTGTGAGTGACGTCTGGGCCGGTGCTTTGGATGGTGTGTGTGTGTGTGTGTGTGTGTGTGTGTGTGTGTGTGTGTGTGGTGGTTTTGGTCTTGACTTTTGTTTCTGACTAATCTTTTACCTCACTGGTTAAGATTCCAAATTCTGAGCAGGAGCCCCAGGGCCGTGAGTTAGCTTGATTTCCTGTCCTGTGGTTCTAGGGTCAGGAGAGAGGGGATCTTTGACAGGAGGAATGTGTGCATGGTGCAGGTAACTGTCTGCTGCCGTAGGCACAGCTGGAAAGTTTGGTTAAACTCCCTGCATTGCAAAGCTCCGTATACGTGAGAGAAATTCTAGATTAGGAAGTCCCACAGAAATCCCTAAATCAGACCCAAATTTACCCAAAACATTGTTGTCAGTCAGCAAAGATGGCAGATGTCCCTAATCCTAGCACTCAGGAGAAGGAGGTAAGAGGCATGGAAAGGTGTAGCCAGCCAGGGCTCACAGTGAGACGCTGTCTCAGGAAACAGCGGGCTGGAAACGAGGTCAGCAGTAGCACTGTTTGCAGATGCAAGTCCTCAGAACTCTAAGAAATTAAAAGCCATCCTTTGAAAGTTTTATGCTACAGTGCTGTTAGGTTTTCCTCCTTGTGACATTGGCCGCTGTCAGTCTTTTAGTCACTGGAAAAATATTTCAAGT
Source organism: Rhabdomys pumilio (assembly GCA_030674055.1). Classification (NCBI taxonomy): domain Eukaryota; kingdom Metazoa; phylum Chordata; class Mammalia; order Rodentia; family Muridae; genus Rhabdomys; species Rhabdomys pumilio. The sequence goes on along the minus strand of JANHMN010000012.1, from coordinate 70,021,326 downwards.
TGTGACTGAACATACTTCCTTCCAATAAAAAGGCTTAGAAATAAGAGAAAAAGGAAAAAGAGGACAAATATATATTAAAACAGTTTGATGTCAAAGGATAAAAAATACAAAAAAGAGAGGAGGAGAAAAGAAACCCAGTGAACTCATTCACCGTTTATAAAATCGACGTAACAGTTGTACGCAGTCATTTTGGGACTGCCTTACATTTCATTGACTTACCTAAGACTGTTCTCTGTTATGTATTGCTCCTCTAAAGTCATTCTGAATGACAGACAGAGTGCTTCACAGTTTAGCCAGGGTAGGGAGTAGCTTGACTGCATGGCCCTGGCTGCAGTCTCTTGAGAGTTTCCATCAGTGGGTCACCAAGGCCCCAGTAGGACTGAGGTACCCTTTGTATTTGCGCTGTCTGCTGGCTGTTCCCGCCCCTGCGGGCTGTCTGCTGGCAGTCCCTGCCCCTGCGGGCTGTCTGCTGGCGGCTTCCCTGGCTCCTCTGTGTCATTCTCAGAGCCACTTGGAAGCTCTTCTAGGATCCGGAGGGAGAAACAGTGTGAACGTTTGAAATTACGCCGTACAACTCAGCCCTGCTGTAGTCTTTGGATTAGAAGTCAGGTCACGCTCAATGAAGTGATGTCTGAGCTCTGCACCTTGCTAGGATCTAGAGAATTTGTGGTCTTTTAGTATTTCTTTCGGTTTGATTTTAAGGCAGTCTTGCTCTTACATAGGCTAACCAGGAACCTCTGACTCTCGCCTCCTGTGCCTCCTGTACCTCCTGCGCGCTGGGATTACGGGCTGCCACATGCTCCCTGAGCTCTTGCTTTTCCAATCGCTGTGTTTTAATTTCTCATTCAAAGGGTGACCTTTCCAGAAGTGTGTGTTTTTCCCTGGATTTATGCCAACATTGCACTTAGAATTTAGGACTCTGTACTGTTCCACACGCCTTTGCTCAGGGAAGACAGAGCCTCTTCATGTTTATTATTATTACCATCTCTATCCCTCCTCCTCCCTCCCTCCCCCTTCCCTCCCCCCTGCCTCCCTCCCTCCTCCTCCCTCTCTCCTTCCCTCCCCCTCCTTCCTCCCTCCCTCCTCCTCCCTCTCTCCTTCCCTCCCCCCTGCCTCCTTCCCTCCCCCCTCCCTCCCTCCTTCTCTCTTTCTCTCTTTCTTTCTTTCTAATAGAGCAACAATGTAATAGAATAGTAATGTAGACTTGACTTGTGCTTCATGGTAGACCCTTGAAGCTTAAAGCCCTGAATGCAGTTTAGAAGTTAGGAGTTTGTGTTTCTTGCTTTCAGTTTCATTGGTGAAGAATCCGTGGCAGCTGGGGAAAAGACAGTCTTCACAGAGCAGCCCACGTGGATCATTGACCCCATTGACGGAACGACAAACTTTGTGCATCGGTATGCATGTTACTGTAATTCCTGCTGTGTGTTCACTGTCTGATTTTCTGCTTAAGATACATTGCATAAAAAATGGTGCGTTTTTATTAGAATAAGAACTCTACGTTAAATACTTAAGCTTATTTTCAGTCTAGTATTTAAGCTTATTCCAGTTACGTTTAAACCTATTTTGCTAAACTTTTTAAAAAACTCCGATTTTCTCGTGTATGAGAAGGTCTTTGTGCAAACTGGAAGCCATAAAAATCACCGTGGCTCACAGTTTAAAATCTTTCTGTCATCCAGCCCCAAGTTTCATATCAGAATAGAGACAATTTTTTCTCCTTGATACCTATGTTTAACTGCTGATGAGGAAAATGACTGTGATTGACCGTGCCTTTTCCTCCCATCCATATTCCATCTTACTTCTGGGTTATGAGAATTGATTTGAAAACAATTGTATACGTACTTGTTGAAATTAAATTCTGTCTTGTTTAGTTCGTGGGTTTTGTCTCTTTTTTAAGGTTTCCCTTTGTAGCTGTTTCGATTGGCTTCGTTGTAAATAAAGAGGTATGTCTTAAATGTATGGTTTTGCTTTCCTTTTCTGAGAAAAACTAAATCTCTCATCTTTGGTTTGTGCCACCTGTAAACATGAGCTACAAGACTGGGGCCATGTTCACACACATTCCCAGCAGATAAGGCATGTTTCCCGAGAAGCCAGTGGTGGAAAGAGAATGTGAGCAGAGGGAAGGAGGCAGATGACCATCATACTCCTGACACACACAGCCGTGTCACAAGTTAATGTGGCTTTACAGTGCCTCAGATAAAGCGGGACATTTCTAAGCATGGCTTCATGTGCCAGGGGACGAAGGATTGCTGGAAAAGTGGTTTGGGAACACGAGTGAGTGAATACTTACATACGAACCCCAGCAGAGTGAGAGCTGTAGTCACTGGGCCCTTTGGTCCACACCCTGATGTTTGGCTACTTGGCTGCTGTATCTGAGGAGCCTGAGCACTGTGTTTTATCAGCAGGAACACAACACTTAAGGAATGTCTGAAATAACAGCCAAAGGCTAAGTGGTAGCATGCTTGCCCAGCATATACAGACCTCTCAGTTGAATCCCTAGCAACACACAGGCATTTGAGACTTAAGTCACTATGTGTGAACTCTTGGTCATAGGCTGTCCTGGTCACTTGGCACACCACCTGATCCTGCATAAGCCACTAAGGTAGTCAGCCTGAGCAGTTGAGTGCTCTCTGCTTTTGAATCCTTAGTTTGCTGCACTCAGGCAGCGAGAAGCTACCAGAAGAGAAGGATCTTTGGGCAAATGGATGTGCAGGAATCTTGACACAGGAGAAGACATTGTTCATTATAGAAAATACAAGAAGTCCTGTCTGTCTGAGCTAGGGGAGGGACAGCATGCTCTGCATCTAGACTTGAGTGGGAGCTAAGGCTGGAGCTCTGATGACTGACTGTGTTTGGGCAATGCTTCCCCACAGTTCAGCTGTTGGAATATATTTTATTAATGTACTAGATTTTCTTGCTGCTTTATTCACAAGATGATAGCAGTTAACGGGAAAATACCCAGACTTGCTAAAAGCACCTTGCTTCCCTGTGCAGATGGAGTTTGGAGTTGTGTACAGCTGTGTGGAAGACAAGATGTACACTGGCAGGAAAGGGAAAGGCGCCTTCTGTAACGGTCAGAAGCTTCAGGTCTCAAAGCAGGAAGGTGAGTTTGTCTTCCAGTGCTGGCACCCTCAGCGAAGGGTGCTTGTGTTCTCCATATTTCTGTAGTGAACTTTGCGTTAGCAAGTGTTAGCTAACTGGAGAGTGTATTATTTCTTCCTTTCCCCTTCTGACCCCAGTGTTTAGCACGGTAGTTGGGGCAGAAAAGCAGGTGTCATTGAGCGTGTGCACCCCAGTGGTGCGGCTGTGGGCATAAGGGCTTTTGTTCTGAGAGCTCACGGCTTGGTAGCACCGTCTCATACTTGTTAGGATTTCTTGATTTGATGTGATGTCACTCACCCCATTATTGGTCAGTGAATCATAAATAACACATATTAAAGCTGAGATCAATTGAACATGGTGGCATCTTCCTGGAATCCCAACAATCAGAAGGTGGGCGCGGAAGGATCAGGAGTTTGAGGCCAGCCTGGGTAAAGCAAATTCGGGCAATGTACACTCCTAACAAACAAAACCACCTGAGAATCCTTAAGAAGGATACACAGTGGTTTCTCAGTCTCTATTTGAGGGTCAAGTTCCTTATATAAAATGATGTATTTGCGTATAACCTGCCCACATACCCTTGCTTTCTCTGTCTCTAGGTTAGTTATAGATATAGTCTTGATGCTGTATAAATTATTGTTAAACTCTGTGGCCTTGGTAGATAATGGAGGGGAAGTCTCCATATTCAGTAAAAATAAAAGGTTTCTTTGGGTGAGGCATCAGGGTGCCATCTTAGAGGAGTGAGGAGTTGAGTCTGTGAACTTGAACCTTGTCTGTATGAAACTAGTTTACGTGTGTACATACATACATACATACATACATACACACACACACACACACACAATGAATTGTTTCAGTATGGTAGTTGATTGGCTTTTGAGTCACCTTTTTATCATATTTCAAGTTTGTCCCTTAAGATCCTTTCAGTGTAATAAGAACTTTAAACTTGCAAACAGTCTTGATTTTGGGATCTTTGCAGACTTCCATAAACTAGCCAACCTACCAATCAACCGTTCTTCCTCCCTCCCTTACTCCTTCCCTCCATCCCTCCCTCCTTCCCTCCCTTCTTTCCTTCCATTGTTTCTCTCTGGTTTTGTTTTTAATCAAGGTCTCACTGTAGCTCTTGCCTGGAACTAGCTATGTAGACCATCGTGGCCTTGAACTAAGAGATCCCCCTGCCTCTGTCTCCTGAGTACATAGATTAAAGATACACAGCTCTTTGCCCAGCCCTAACCTTTCTCTTAAAGGCTTCATTTGAGGGCATATTTTTTGTTCATTTCCTTTTGTTGTTTATTTTTCAAAATGATTTATTATTATGTTTTAATTGCAGACTTGTGTCAAACACCACACGTCTTTTATAAGTGTTTTAACACCTGAAGCTTTAAAAAAAGTTAGATAAACTAGAAAAGCAGATTTAAATGTCCCATTTAATTTTGAATTGTGCCAGATTTGCTGTTCTAGAGTTTTGCTTAGTGAGAGCTAGTGATTTATTTGAAATAGCTTCTTTTTTCAGACATTACCAAATCACTCTTGGTGACCGAGTTGGGCTCATCCAGAAAGCCAGAGACCTTACGGATTATTCTCTCCAACATGGAGAAGCTTTGCTCCATTCCCATCCACGGGTAAGCCTTCTCATTTCCACCCAAACTTCCAGAGGATTTAACTTTAAAGGAATTAATTTTTATTTTTCCTGTGGGGGGAGGAGGAGTATATGTGGTGGTGATGGTGGTGGTGGTGGTGGTGTGTGTGTGTGTATGTGTGTGTGTGTGTGTGTGTGTGTGTGTGTGTGTGTGTGTGTGTATAGGCTAGAGGTGACTGTGGGAATCTTGGTTTGAGATGAATTTTGTTTTGTTTTTGATTATTATAGCAGGGTTTTGCTGTGTATCTCAGGAGGGCCTCAGGTTCACAATACTACTGCCTTGCCTCCCCCGTGCCTCAGTGTCCCCCTGCCTCAACCTCCTCAATGTAGGGCTTAGAGGTGTGTGCCACAATTCCTAACCTTGTTAGTTTTAAGTATGTCTCTTGTATAAAACATTGAATATAGTATCAATTTATAAGTCAATTTATAAATATTTCTTAATAGACAGATTATTAATATTTTGATACTGCTGTTCTGCATCACAGTACAATAATCTTGTGCTGTGATTTCTGTCTGTATTATTGTAGTTACTGTGTTTATTTCATGAGTTCTTTATTTTTGAATGTTTGTGTTTATAAATGCTTATAATTTTTTTTTAAAGATTTATTTATTACTTAACATATATGTGTATACCATGGCTCTCTTCAGACATACCAGAAGAGGGCATCAGATCCCATTACAGATGGTTGTGAGCCACCATGTGGTTGCTGGGAATTGAACTTAGGACTTCCAGAAGAGCAGTCAGTGCTCTTAACCGCTGAGCCATCCCTCCAGCCCCAATGCTTATAATTTGGCAGGTTTCTTTCATTAAATCTTTCTATAATGTTCTGAATATATAATATATATTTTTTTCTTTTTCTTTTCTTTGTTTTGTGAAGATAGGATGTCACTGTGGCATAGGCTGGCCTAGAACTTGAGATTCTCCTGCCTAGCCTGTTGAGTGCTAGTGTTATATATTTTACACCCGTAACACTGCTCTCCAGCCTCAGAGTCCTTCAGTAATGACAGGACACATGCGTAGATGCACCAAAAGTGAGAGCTGGGACTGATGGATCGTGTTAGTACTAGCCTCTTTAGGATGCTGAGGCAGGAGGATTACTTGATTGCAGAAGTTAGGGTTTAGTCTGGAAAACATGGTGAGACCCTAGCTGAAAAAGTTTTATTTGTTTTTGAAGCAAGTACATTTCCTAAAGGTTTTAGGGAAGCTGGCAGTTTGGTGTTCCTAAGTGTAATGCAGGTATTGGCTACACAAGTAGCATTTTCTGACCTTTATTGTGGTTGTTTCCGTAACCGTAATCCTTTAAAAAGCCACTGAAGTAAGGCATGGTAGAGCATACCTGTGACCTTGGCCTGAGGAGGCTGAACAAGAGGATGTATAGAACTCCACAAGAAGAACCGTCTCAGATGAACAGGAAGCCACGGGGAAGCCAGGCTCTGGAACACTAGTCTGTCATCCCAGTACTGAGCAAGCTGAGGCAGGACAGGCTGGGGGTTTGGACAGCCTGGGTTACAGTGAGAGCTCATAAGTAACAATGGAATTTCATGATTTTCTCTTATTGCCAGTTGTCGCTACCTTTTCTTCTCTTGCAAATAATCATCAGGGGTAGCGTTTGACAGTGTTCCAAGGATCATCTAATGTAGGCGTGTGTCAGAGGTTCAGACACGTGGACTGGCTCCAGGAGATGAGCTGATGGAGAAACAACTACAGCCCTGGCTTCCAGATCTTCTCTTCCTTTAATATTTAACTTCCCTTTTAGGAGTTAAGACGTTCCAAGAATATTTGACTGTGGTACAAACTATGATTTGTGAATATACTCAGTAATGAGTGAGATAGACGAATGAGAGGTTTTGTCACCTCGCCCTCGCCGCTGAACCTCCCAGAGCGTGGAGCGCTTGAGGCCCAGGGAGTAATGTCCTTGAGGCAAGAACAAGGTGCTTCTTACAAGCTGCTATTGCAGTTGGCTATTTAAAGTTTGAAATTTAACCATGGCCAACAAAATGGCTGTAAAACAGCTTCAAGCAGTTTATACTTTAGCCTTTTATTTTGCTATTAGCTGAAGGGAAAAATAGTGGGTTTTTTCCCCCCAGTGGTTGAAAGAAGAAAATGTTCCCAAGGCTAAGTACTATTGTTCTCAGCCAGTGGTTTGAGCTGTCACTGAGATTTCAGAATTGCTCACACAGAACGCCATGAGACAGCAGGCACAAGACAAAGTCATTAATGATGAACAGTTGCATAATTTGGGAGAATTAATGCAGAGGTGTCCAATGTTCTGAGATTGAACCTTCTCGGTTCATACTTGAGAACTGCATACCCAAGTTACAAAATAATCACATGCAGTCTCATAATGTTTTTGTTAAGTCTATAGTTTTGTATAAATTCAAATAGAACAGGCCTAGTAAAGAACAGGTTTATAGTAAACAGGACACTTTTTACTAATATCATTCGTAAGCACTGTGGTCTAAGGTGAGGCGACCCTTCACTTTCTTCAACGTGAAAGTTTGAAGAAAGCCGGAGCCAGCCTAACCAGAGAACAGACCCAGATCTTTTAATGCAGTGCCAGCTCTCTTTGCTCTCGGGCACACTTGGACTCCAGAAGGATCCGATGATCCAGTTCAGAGTCTGGGTCCCTGCCGTCGTGGCTTGCTAGCAGAGTAGCGTTTGTGTAATCCTTAAGGATTTGTTTCTAGAAGAACAAGATCTTACTGACGGCGAACCCCTGCCTAAGAGAGAGCTCTGGATGTTCCTCAGAGGTCAGCAGAAGTTTCCCTGTGGAGATGACCGAAGGATTCTGAGAGCAGAGCACAAGAATTGACTTGTGAGCAGTCTCAGTACATTCTTTCTAGAGCTCGAGCTCTCAGTACCCAGTTCCTGTATGTCACATAAGAAACAAAAACTTCTTGGGTTTTGGTTTTAGTTTGCTTCCTTTCAGGCAGGATCTTACTGTGTAGCCCAGGATATTATCAGATCTACAGTTGTACCTGGGCCTGCTGAATTCTGGGATTTTAAGCATTACTGTCCTGCTCGCCGCACCTTTCTTCATAAGCTAAAACTTGTCATGTAGAATTAGATGGACTGTTCTTGCTAGTTCTTCATTACATTTGATATGAAACAAAAAATAAGTAGTAAAACACACTTCCAATCAAAGGTGGTGTGTAGGGCTGGGGGGAGTGAGTAAAGGAAGTGCTGACATGATTGATCTCTGTTGTATAGTGAAGGGTTTCTGTTGTTGATCCGAGAGAAAGAACAGCCACGGGCATCTGGAGGAGTCCAGAACAGAAAGAAAAAGAAGTAGATTGAGTGTGGCCAGGGCTGGGAAGCCAGGGTGAACAGTGAGATAGGAGACGTGGAAAACAGATCTTAGCGGGAGCAGGATAGCAAGGTGGTGGGGAGGGGGGCAGTGGTAAGAGCACAGTGAGAATACAGAGGGGGAGCGGGAGTAGTGGAGGGGGGGGCAGGGAGAGACCAGGAGTCTGGTGTGAAGGCTTTGAAATGTATATCTAACAAGTACTTTAGTGGAGTCAGAGGGATCCCGAAACTGACATAGCCACAGGTATGGGTCAGTGGAGCCGTACATCTCTTCTGTCAGAGGTAAGGGAAATGACTCCTTTTGGCAGATGGGAACTAATTTTACAAGTTCCTGAGGAATGCTAGCTTTTGTCTAACCACCAGAATTCCTGTTGTAGTCCAGGTTGACCTGTTAAGCTGTGTTGCAGGAGATATTTAAAACGGTGGCACCCGGAAACCGGCCCTGCCACCCGCCCAGACCATCCATCATCAACGCAGTACCCGGTAGAAATGAGACTCTGATGCTTGAAGATTAACCAAAGGCTTTTATATGTTTAGTAATGCTCACATTAACAAGATGCCCACACAATTGGAGGTGTTTCACTTAACTAGCCTAGATATAAGTTGTTACTCAGGACTGCTCTCCATTCATGGTCCTCCACGGCTCCTACATCTCTGCTTTCTGAGCTCCTCCTCTTCCTTCTCTTCCTCTCCTTACTCCTCCCACCTTTGCTCCTCACAACTTGTGGGGAAAATATGCCACTACAAAGCTGGGCCTACACTTAGTTTTGGCATCAGTGTGTTTGCCGTTTTGGGGGAAAGTGGGGTACCCTTTGAAGCTAACCAGTGTCAGCTTCTTTTTTAAAGTTGGCTTTGTGAAAAATGTTGTGCAGTCTTTATTTTTTAGATACAGGGAAAAAACATGCAATTCATTAATTTTTTTATACCTTTGAAAAATATATTTTGAGGGAATGGATCTCTGCCTTATTACCAGAGGTTTAAATATTTATTACTGAAGGAGTTTAGAGCAGATACAGCGGTACCCACTATAGCTTCAGCATTAGAGGGGCTGAAATAGGAAGGCAGAAAGCTCTAGCACAGTCTGGAACATTTAGTGAAATCTTGTTTCAGAAACAACAATAAAAAGATACGTAAACAAATAAATACGAACTTTAAAGGAAATTTGAGCACGTCATGTGAAGGTACCTTACAGACATTATGTTCCCCTGCTCCTTGGCTCCTTTGTGTTGCAGTTGCTGCCATGTGTTTGATTTGAGGCAAGGTCGAATTCTGCCCATGGGGGCCTCCAGCTCTTGGTCCTCTTGACTGGCCTTTCAAGTGTGGGATTGCAAGGTGTGAGACACCACCCCGAGCCTCCCCTCTGCCAACACTCAGTATTCGTTATCATAACCACATCCAACACGAGTAGCCATGGTTTCTCTGCATTGTCTTAAATGCATGAGCCTCCTGCTCTGGGCTCTGATTGCTGAGACTAACGTCCTCGGCTTGACTGTCCTTGCTCAGCCACATCCTCTAGCATGGCTTTAGGGTCTTTTATTTTTGTTATGCACTTGACATTTTTGATCATTTTAAAGCTCCTATTAATTGTAGAAAACAATGACATTTTTAAAAATTAAAGACCAAATGTTTATGCAGAACTCAAGTAGACATGTGGCTTCAAGCATGGGGCTTTCCAGCCACTGACCAGTAAGTAATGCAGTGTTTTATACACCCTGGAGACTACTCACACTACTGTCTATGTAGTTCTGGGGTCCAGGCACAAGAACTGGGTTTGTTGTTGTTGTTGTTGTTGTTGTTGTTGTTGTTTGAGACAACAAGGATGCAGTGAACACCAGACTGGCCTTGAACCTACCATCCTTGTGCTTCCACGTCTCAAGTACTGTGGTTACAGGAGTATGCAACCACATTTAACTTGCTTTGATGTGTTTTGTTTAATTTTCTCTTAAAGTCTTTATTATCATGTTTATCTTATTAAATGATTGCTTTGTGAAAAATTCATGATTTACATAGTATGTAGTGATTAGATATCTTAAAAATGTATTTATATTTTATGTATATGAATGCTTTCTTGCACATATGTGCACACCACATAAGTACAGCAACTGCAGAAGCTTGAAGAGGGCATCAGATCCCCTGGGACTGCATCATGTGACCCATCATACCCTTGCACGAGCAGCAAGTGCTCTTGACCAGCCCTGATCATTAAACATTATATACTTTATTTTAAAACTAGAGAACAGGTTTATCCTCGGTTATTCTCAAGATGAAGGCAAGCAGTCTCAGTTGGTGCTCACTTAGAAATGAAACGACCTTATAGAGGGAGAAATACTTCTTTTGAGAGTTCTTTTATTCTTCCAATCTTGTTTATCATGTCAGAATCCGGAGTGTCGGAACAGCTGCTGTTAACATGTGCCTTGTGGCAACTGGAGGAGCAGATGCCTACTATGAAATGGGGATTCACTGCTGGGACATGGCAGGAGCTGGCATCATTGTCACTGAAGCAGGCGGAGTGCTGTTGGATGTAACAGGTGAAAGCATGGCACCCCTGATGCATGTGAGACTTTCCTTGCTGTGTAGGTACTTTAAAAAATGGTTGTACATGTCCTAATAGAAAAGTAAAGCTATACGAATCTCTGTAAAATCAGATATTAGCAGACGGGAATACATAGTGAGAAACGATTGCGACTTCACTGTGAATAGCAAGAGCTCCCAAGGGCCCTGGAGAGGTCTGTGCCTCATTCGAGGCTTGGACTGTGAACTTGGGCAGGACCATAGTGATAGTGAACAGTGGGCTCTGTCTTCTACCTATTTTACTGTCTGGGTCAGTTAAATATTAACTCTGAGCAGAAGGTGAAATTGAGGAGAATAAGCCTGGATTAAAGAGTTCAACAGTAACCATGAGATATAGCATGCTGAAACAGGAAGTGGGAAGAAAGCAATGTGATAGTGTGTGGGTGTGAGTGTGCCTGTCCTCAGACCTCACACATGTGACAGTGTGTGGGTGTGAGTCTGCCTGTCCTCACACATGTGACAGTGCATGGGTGTGAGTCTGCCTGTCCTCAGACTTCACACATGTGAGAATGCATGTGTGAGTATGCCTGTTAGACCTCACACATGTGACAGTGCGTGGGTGTGAGTCTGCCTGTCCTC
>JANHMN010000012.1:69995661-70010124 GCA_030674055.1 Rhabdomys pumilio | reverse complement strand
AGACCTCACACATGTGACAGTGCGTGGGTGTGAGTCTGCCTGTCCTCAGACCTCACACATGTGACAGTGCGTGGGTGTGAGTCTGCCTGTCCTCAGACCTCACACATGTAACAGTGCGTGGGTGTGAGTGTGCCTGTCCTCAGACTTCACACGTGAGAGTGCATGTGTGTGAGTCTACCTGTCAGACCTCACACATGTGACAGTGCATGGGTGTGAGTGTGCCTGTCAGACCTCACACATGTGACAGTGTGTGGGTGTGAGTCTGCCTGTCCTGACACATGTGACAGTGCATGGGTGTGAGTCTGCCTGTCCTCAGACTTTACACGTGAGAGTGCATGTGTGTGAGTCTGCCTGTCAGACCTCACACATGTGACAGTGCATGGGTGTGGGTGTGCCTGTCCTCAGACCTCACACATGTGACAGTGTGTGGAGTGAGTGTGCCTGTCCTCACACATGTGACAGTGCATGGGTGTGAGTCTGCCTGTCAGACCTCACATGTGACTGTGTGGGGTGAGTGTGCCTGTCCTCAGACCTCACACGTGTAACTGTGTGGGTGTGAGTCTGCCTCTCCTCACACATGTAACAGTGCGTGGGTGTGAGTGTGCCTGTCTTCAGACCTCACATGTGACAGTGTGTGGGGTGAGTGTGCCTGTCAGACTTCAGACAGAGACAAAGTGGAAGCGTGCCCATGAGAAGCAGAAAGAGGATCCCGAGTGTTCAATTGGAAATCCCTTGCGTTGGTATTTACTCAGAAAAGATGCCTAGAAGCTGCCATCCTTGAGGCTGAGGAGATGATATAGGGTGATGCATTTTTTAAAGAAAATTTGAGCGTATTAAAGTATTTGCATTGTCAGAGGATATATCTGTGTCCTTTCTTTTCTCGTAATTATTTTTGTTCATGTATAACTTTTTCCATATTTGATTTGATTTCAGGTGAACCATTCGATCTGATGTCTCGGAGAATAATTGCTGCAAATAACCTAGCATTAGCCAAAAGAATAGCCAAAGAAATTGAGATAATCCCTTTACAAAGAGACGACGAAAGTTAGTCACGCAGAACAGTGTCTAGCTCTGCCATATGTGCTGTCCCTGGAATGTTTAAGATGTATGATGTCACTGATTTAAATTTAACTTTGAGGTCCTGATTTTAAAATGGGAACTTTTTTTTACAGATAATATATTCAAAATTAGATGGAATATTTGATTATTGAAAGAAAATTTGCATGTATTAATATTTTGGGGAAAATATACAGGAAGGCTACTTAATGAGCTGGCCATTGAAACAGCCCCTAGTCCGTATAATCCCCTTCAACTTAATATACTGTTTAATGCACAGTTCTCAAGTAGAAAGTTCTCTTTTTGTAAGCGGTTTTCTCTTTGTTTCAAAAGCCATACTTGATTATGTCTGTAAGGCTGTAAGAAGCAGGCTATCCCTGTGCACAGGGCCTCTGTGTTTTCATTAATCACTGTAGTATAGCAGCTGGCACAGTACCTGTCAGGCGGTGGGCAGCCTCAAGTCGACACCTTACAGTGAGTGCGCAAAGCTGCAGTTCCTGCTTCTCGCGTGTCGTGGTAAGATTCTGCTGTTGCTCCTGTGTAGAAGTAAAAGTTACCCTGCTGTCCTTTTTATATTCATATTGCTGTGCCGTTTCACAGGACCTCACTGCCCGAGAAGACTGCTTCTGATGGGCATTCTGCAGTTAATATGCTACTACTGTATGTTGTAGGTTCTGCTTAGAGCCCCCGGACTAGAGAGAAACGTTCGCAGATGTCTCCCGTGTACCCAGTGTAGTTAGTGCAGTGTAATATTTTACAAAATGCAGTATTCACATTCAGATCCATACTCTGGTGTTGGCTGTGCTGATATGTATTGTGGCGTTAATGGTGAACTTTTTGATTTCTTTCCATCACTGCTGTCTCTAGATATTCTATAAGGTCCTGGGCCTCTCAAACCCAAAAAATTTAATGGCTCCTGTTCCTTTTTAAATGATTAATTTATTGTCTAGCCTTGACTCTTGGCATATGAACAGACTTTTTGTTCTTAGTATGTTTGAACCTTGCATTTGATAAAATGAAGTGTTTTTATAAGTTTAAAGACAGTTATCTTGGTTTTGGGTGATTTAATGTATTAAATCTATATAATACTCTGACTTGGGCACTGTAATTACTGTATTTATGCTGTTCATTACATGCATTTAAAACATCACATACCATGTAAATTTTATTATAAGACAGGTTGCTTTGCAATTAAATTTATTTTAATTAAGACTTATGAATAACATCTTATTTCATTGTGTTTATTTGTGTACACCAGGCTGGCCTCAGAATTGTTGAATAGCTGAGAATAAACTTGAACTTCTGATGGTCCTGCCTGACTCCCTTAAGTTCTGAGAGGCAGAGATGGCCATGGGCTGTGACAAGCAGGTCATGTGGTGTGAGGACTGAGCACAGGGTCGCATACGTGTCAGCTTAAGCACTGTACTGGCCAGCTACACTCCAGCCCGTGCGTACATTTTGAATTAAATGTGCAATTAATGATATTTCATCAAAGTTAATAGCCTCAGCTCTTTTTACGGGCTTTGAGTTTAGTCACAGATACTTGAAGCTAATATTGGTTGTGTACTTTCACTTTTTGCATATAGATTTTCCCAGTATAGATAAACACTTAGTACTTTCCCTATGGCTAACTGTTTGTATCTTTTTATTCTAAGTGCAATTGAGTATCTGGCTAAACATTACTTAGACATGGAAACAAGATGATCAAAAAGTAAATTAACCCAAAATAATTAGAAAATCATTTTTTCTGTAACAGAATCTCTTATACTCAATTTACTGTATCCCAGCATTTACCTTCTCCTGTTGTCATTTTCAGAGGGTTCTTTCCCTGGTCTCCGAGAACCTTCAGCTCTCCCATTGATGATCCTTTATTTTGGAAGTATGTTAATGTTTATGTGATGCAGCTTAAGGCTGTATGTAAGGAGCTCTATAACCTTAAGTGCAAGCCATTGGTTGTGGGACTAAGTCCAGTTCATGTTCTTGTGATTAGAAAATTCGAAGGAATCAGCAGAAGAACCATTAAAACTATGTCCTCTCTGGAGGAGGCAGGGTTGATGCCCGTGTGCTAGCAGCACTGTGCAGGATGGGTAGCTCTGAGCACGCGCGTGTCACCCGTGAACATAAAGAGTGGTCGGACACAGGAAGCTGTGTGAGAACTAGGCACAGAACAGCTCTAAAGCGTTAACGGGAAGACAGTTACATCTGTGTGGGGTCAAGTGCATGCACACATCAGTGTGCCTGTGGCTGAGGGTCAGGAGGCTTGGAGCAGGCTTTCCCACCAAGCCATACCACCAGCTTGAAGATCTTATAAATGTAGTGTCTGTTCGCTCTTTGGAACCCTTGGTATTGTTCAGATGTGAATTCTTCCAGATGGATATCTAGTTACGATGCCCTCCTGAGACTGGCTTTCTGTCCCGTTGGTGGTTTGTCTGAGGTGGTTAATAAGAAAAGGGTTGCTGTGGTTCACCTTGAAGCTACAGTCTGGTTGGCTAGCCCTGTGGCTTTGTCCTGTGCCGGGACTGTGCATCATGACTGCCTTATATTTTTTGATGATAGCACTTACTCATGGTCTGGAAGAAAAAGGGGAAGGATGCCACAGTTGCCCTTGAGGGAATGGCTTAAGGACTCTCACATAGGACCCCTTTTTTCTCTATCTCCCCAAACTATCACCCTAAAGCCTTTTTGATTATTTAGGGTTTTTGTTGTTGTTTTTGTCATGTTTTTGCTATGTAGTCCAGGCTGGCCTAGACGTCACAGTCTTCCAATATCTGCCTCTGTACTGCTTACAGTGTGGGCGTGTACTACCACAGTGGCTGGGCCAGCCCTTTACCACATGGGCCTTTGGGAGTCTGTCAGCTTTCTAACTATAAAAAAGTAAAGCTAGACATGAACAACTGACAGAGGGTCGCAGAGCCCTAAAACCACCAGAAAACAGAAGGACAAGTCAGCAGCTGACTGTTCACAGCTATGACACGGTGCCAGAATTAAAGCAGCGGTGTTGGCCCAAGACCACGCGAGTAGCTCAGTTTGATCCCAGGGGTTTACGAGGTAGAAGGGGAAACCTGACTGCTGGATGCTGTCCACTGGTCTAAAGTGTACCATGATTTGTGGACCCCCTCCCATGTTATTTTAAGAAGTAAAAGTTTCTGAAAGATAGCGGGTTTTTATCACTTTGGTCAAAGAACTTGGTCACTAGTGCACATTCACTCACCTCAGGAAGATGGACATGCTAACTACATTAATAACTTTATCATGAAAATATCACGATTTCATAAGGCGCGGCATCGGTGGCACTACACCCCAGCACGCAGGAGATGCAGATAGGAGGACCACTAGTCTCAGAACGGAAAGAATACAGAAAGAAAAGCTCATGAAGTTTGCAGGTGCCTGTACATTGGAAATTGTCTGTATAAAGCTCACACACAGGACAGTGCATTCGCAAATGTAAGCAAGTGTGTTCTTAACAAGCAACCATAACCTACTTGGTATTCAAGAAATGACATGAAAATAACACCCTAGCCCCAGAATGGCTAAAACTGACGGCCGGAACTGGCAAACTCCAAAAGTCACCTGGAAGGCAGCATAGATCGATCCTTCCGGGAAGTATCTAGTTAGGAGATTGGCTGTCCCAGGGCCCAGTCTCCACTCCTTGGTGTATACCTCACATCTCAAATATCCACCCTGCATGGCCAAGGTTGCTTTACATATAAAACAGTCTTGAGAGTCTACCAACAGCAGAATGGTTTTAAAGGGGGTAGAAGAGTCCATTGTGAGGACTACACAACACTGAAAAAAGAGCAGAGCAGGGGACGGGGTGGGGGTGGGGGGTGGTAGTGATAGTTACACAGAAAAAATGTCATGATTCCAAGCCTGGCTCAGCCGCTGCTTCTCCAAGGCATGCCCTTTCTGAAATCACCAGTGATTATCTAATTTAAAGAAGGAAAATTAGTGCTGCTTTTAGAGTGATCTGCATTCTGCACTTGTTTTTAGAATCACCTTGAAAGTTTACTGTCCACCTCTCTGTTTCCTTTTCCCCTTTCTTATGATGGCACGATACCACCCCAAGGGTGCACCCTCAGTCCTCCTGTTCCCACCCAAGGGAGTCCTGGGTGTCTGTCAATTTGACCATCACACCCTTACTATTGACTCTTGACTCCTGACCTTTCTCCTGAGAGGTCACCTGGGTGCGCAGCCAGTTCCCTCCGGGTGCCCCTCCAGTCCTCTGTTTTAGTTGTTTCCTTTTGTGCCAAACTGCTGGGTTTCCTCAGTTTCATGCTAGGCTGTATGTTCTCCCCACTTTGAGACTGGAACCAGTTTATTCAATTTTTACCTTTTCTAGCTGTCCTCGGCAGGTGTCTCATAGCACGAATCCATGGAAATTCTCATCAAACTTGACAGCCACCGTTCCAGCTGTCCCTCTGCCTGTCCAAACCAGTCTTTTCACGACTGTAAAGACGCCTGTACACCACAGTAGTTCTTTTTCTTCTGGGCACTACCCTAGCACACAGGCTGTGCCTGTATTTCCCACCGGCAGGTAGTGCATCTGTCTGCAAGAAGTCATAAAAACAGCAGACCCAGGTAGGATAAATATAATTTGCACGGAATTGGAAGGTTAGGAATGACTGAATGCAGCTAAGCCACAAACTCACTGGGTCACATACTTGGGTGTGATCCTAGCACATAGGGCACTCAGGCAGGGGCATGGCAATTTCTGGACTGCTAGGGGCAACGTCAGAAAACTTAACTCACACTACCAACAAGGTGGAAAAAACTGCTTCTCAGAAGTGGCAGCCATTGTCTTGGCTTGGGTCGGAGCATTCAGTCTCACCAGTCAGTCAGTTTAACAGTGGTTCTCAACCTTCCTAGTGCAGCAGTCTTTATTACGGTCCCTCATTTTCTGGTGACCTTAACCATAAAATGATTTTTGTTGGCACACACCTTTAAACCTAACTTTGGAGACGGGGGAGGCAGGTATATCTCTGAGTTCAAGGCCAGCCTGGTCTATAGGGTGAGTTCTAGAACAGCCAGGGCTACACAGAGAAACTCTGTCTTCAAAACAAAATTTTAAAAATTATTTTTGTTGTTACTTCATAAAATTGTAATTTTGCTACTGTTATGGATCATTATATAAATATTTGTGTTTTCTAGTGGTCTTAGATGATTCCTGTGAAAAGTTCATCTCCCATAAAGGGGTCACAATCCATAGGTTGAGAACTACTGGTTTAGGGGGAACAACATTGTCTTAGTTAGGGTTTTACTGCTGTGAACAGACACCATGACTAAGGCAACTCTCATAAGGACAACATTTAACTGGAGCCGGCTTACAGGTTCAGAGGTTCAGTCCATTATTGTCACACAGAGCATGGCAGCATCCAGGCAGGCGTGGTACAGCATGAGTCTACGTCGTCATCTGGAGGCTGCAAACTTTCAGGCAGCCAGGATGAGAAACTCATAACCCACACCCACCGTGACACACCTACTCCGACGGGCCGCAGCTTTTAGCGTTGCCCCTCCCTGGGCTGAGCATATACAAACCATCACAGTCGCTTTAAGAGGCTCTACTTCACTGTTACATATGTGTCCACTTGTCTTAAGTACTTTACCCTTTCAAATCTTTTCAGCTCCTTTTTTATTAATTCATACACAAGTACTTGTTTTCCAGTTTGTTGAAACGGTAAGTCAGATAATAAATTTGCTGCAATGTCTGGCAAAGTGGCTGACCATGGAAGCTCTAGCGTCAGACTCACTGGAAGGGAGCTAATTTGGCCATTTTCATGCTCCTTGGAGTATTTCAGGACAGTGTGTTAGGTTCTTCCTCCTCAAGACCCTCATGAAGTCTCAACCCTCAATAAAGAGTGAACTCTGGAATGCTGTAGTCAGACAAAGTGCAGTTTCTCCCAGCAGCTTATCAGCTGTTATGACAAGGAGGAGTCCCTTCCTTACCTTGGATCTTGTCTTTACATTTTCTGTAGTATCTGAATGTTCAGCACTGAGTGTGAAGTGCTTCTCACTGAGGGTCTTTCTGAATGAAATCTACATCTTGCCTGTGCTTTCACTGCAGATGGTGGGTGTGGACAGGGGCCACACCCTGGACAACTCCCGGGAAACTCCCTGGACAGCCTGGGGCCCAGGGAGTTTCAAGTCCAGAGGCCTTTCAAAGAATTTTCATTGATAATAAATGTTATTAATAATGTTTATTGAAGCAAGAGGGTCCTGTGTCCAAGCCTACTCTTTGCTCATATTCTAGGCTAGAGTAATCTAGGCTGGCTTGGGCTTCCTAGAGAAAGCTTGTCTCTAAAGGTTTGCACATTGTATCATGCATTATGCAGAGCGTTGTACAGTCAGCCTATTTACTACTCATAAAATGCCAGGACTGGTGGTGGTGTCCACTTGTAATCCCATTTGAGAGGCCGAGGTAGGAGAATTGCCGTAAGTTTGAGGCCAGCCTAGGATACATAGTGAATACCCACCCAGCCAAGGCCACCAGAGCAGGACTCCTCTCAATAAACGACAACAGTCACAACAAACTAATTCTAAGGGAGGTTGTGATCTCCATGGAAGCAGATGCTTTTCCATCAGCAGAATTTCCTGCGCAGACAACCCAGCCAAGCCATGAGCACCTGAGGAGAACCCTGGCTACACATCTGGGAATCGTGACAGCTTAGAACATGTGAACTGATGAGGTCCGAGCCAGTGGATCTGGTTTTCTAGGCCAGAATGGTCTGGACCATCTGTGTTTTCTTTTTTCCAAATAATGCTGCCAGGTAGCTAAGATAAATATTTTGTTTCTCAGAAACAACTGATTTCTTACAAGTAGCTAGATTATGTACCAGCCCCGACTCTCCCCCCTCCACAAACCAAGAGTTTTGTGGTGCCCTTTGGAACCTTCCTGTAGAAATGTTGCTGGGTCAGCTCTTTGCTTGGGGAGAGAAATCTAATTAACTTAAGTTCCAAAAAGAACACTAGATGGCGAACAACTCACAGAGAATCATGATATTGTTCCAGCATGCTTATTTCCGAAGTGTTTTATATCTCATTCAAATAGTAACAAGCCAACCTTTGACATTAATACAGTATTCAAGCCAGCAGTGCTGGTGGGTATAGTGCTGGCAGTATGCGTGCCAGCAAAGGTGAAGCCCTGGGTTTGATCCTTCATCCCTGTACAATAAAATAAAATAAATACAAAACAAAGCAAAACAAGTACATAACACGGGAAATCTTTCTGAATTGTGCTCTCATCCCCTTACCCAGAGCTGATTCAGTTTTTAAGGTAGTAAATTTTCCATAAGCATATACAAAATACAACACTTGTCATTTGTTGTCGTGTTTGAGAATGCTTTTCTCAATAATTTATTTTAATATCCCTCTTAAGTAATTGACCCACTTAGGAACTGTTTACACGGTTTGCTTTCTTTTCTTGGGCCGCTTATGGCAGCCTCAGAAGTATACAGCAGAGGGCGCTAATGCACCACTCTCTACCACTTAACGTAGCTTCCTGGAAGGTTGCGGCGGGGAATACAAGGACTCCTACACTGTAGTAACAACCATCATCATTTCTATAGTCTCACAACATCCAGGCACCCTCAGGTCCCACACCTCCAGATGGCTGCAGCTTGCTGAGCCACACTAGCTATAGTCGGGGCAGGCAGGATGTGCAGTGCCTGGGGTGCACTGGGGTGGGGGGCGGCGGTGGGGGGTGGGGCTGTGGCTCTTCTACAAGCAAGGGAAGTGCCCCTCCTTCCGTCTTTCTGAACTGTCTTCTGTTTTCTCATTATACATTGAACTTTCTTATGAGGATAGGTGAAGTCCCACATTCTCCTAAAACACAGTCTAAACTTGCTAACCTGGACTGCAAGGCCATTGAGGATGGTGCCTACACCAGACACAGGTGGGCTGGATGATTTACTAACCTGGACTGCAAGGCCATTGAGGATGGTGCCTACACCAGACACAGGTGGGCTGGATGATTTTAAGCTTTAGCAGCATACTTTATTTTTCTCTTGTAAGCTGTGTTTGGGCTTATTTTCATTTTGTTAATTCTAACCCTCAGTCTTCATTGTGAGTCCCACATGAACTCGGGTTCAACTGACTTTCCCATGTCTAAGTTCTCTTACATTTGCCCACATATTTTATCTTAGCTTACCTGTTACTTCCTCTAGGATGCCTTACCTCTTCCTTCGTTCATAATGTAGTACTTGGCTAGTAGTGAGATCAGCGGTACAGTATGTGCTGAGCCCACACAAGGCCCAGGGTTCAATCCCCAGAAGCAGGAAGAACAGTCAAACATGGTGTGTATGTGTGTAATCCCAGCTGTGAGGAGGCAGAGGCAGGAGGTGCAAAGACTCAGGGTCATCCTTTACCATATGTGTATGTAGCAAGTGCAGGACCACCCTGAGCTATAGAAAACCCTGTCCCAGAAAGAAGGGAGGGAGGGGGGAGGGGGAAGGAAAGAGGGAGGAAGCCCGAGTATAGTGCTTACTGCACCGCGATTCTAATTGTCTCAGATTTGTGCCTGCTTGCACTATCCCAGTTGCTTATATGCATTCTTTTCATCTAAGCACAGTTCTTGGAAAATACTAAACCTATCAGTATTTGTTGGCCAAGAAGGAAGAGCTTCAGCCTCTAATGGCTCCTCTTATACCACTCATACTAAGATTGAGATCAGAAACTTTAAGCAGCCGTCAAACTGAAGTTTGCCTAGAATTCCAAATTGTCCTTCTCCCAGAAACACTAAGGACCACAACAACATTTAGTACTCAATATGTAAAAATTCCAAAGCCAACAAAACTTTATGGAAAACCCCAGAGCCTTGCAGATCACTTCAGGTTCAAAGTGAGACCCAAGAGGGTCTCTTCTGCCCCAAAACTGAACCAAACTGTGTGATTGTGTAACATACATAGATACTGAGAATTTCACTGCATGGAGAACTCCGGGTGAACAGGACCCTTAAACCCAGTCTTTGATCCTCCCAGGGGGCAGTTTGCGTAAACCCCACCCCATCCTGCTCCTGATTCCTCCCTGCAGCTCAAGGTAGGAGGAAGAATACACTTTGAAGATAAGATTAAACCGGATTACATCCCTCTAAAACACCCAGCTAAGCCTCTGAAGCCTGGCTGTTTTGCTGACCTATTTACCAAGAACCTCCTCACTTTCTGTTTGATATAAAGTCAGCTGGGTCCTTCCGGTCCTAGCTCAGGACAAACTGAGAAAGCAAGACCCTGGAGACTGTTACTATAGTGTGATTCACTTTCTCCCTCTTCATAAAGCACATAAAGCCTGAAAGCCTGACCTGAAGGTTGGTGTATCCAGCCATCTGCAGATCCAGCCATCTCACGTCCCTGAATCTCTGCTTGCGTGTCTACCGGATACACAAGATTCTCCTTGTCACTTCCTTGACCATGAGACTTTTATGTAAAAACTGGTATCCTGAATTTTTATTCTCTCCATCTATCTATCTATCTATCTATCTATCTATCTATCTATCTATCTCTATCCTTATCTCCCTCCCTTCCTCACCTCATATCTCTCTCTCTCTCTCTTTCTCTCTCTCTCTCTCTCTCTCTCCCTTCCTCTCTCTCTTCCTCTCTCTAGAGGTAATAAGTTAGACATGTTAGGTATCATATATACAGGGTAGATTGAGAGAGCTCTGCTATAAAACCCATTCTTGAGCCTAGTCACTTTCCAGAGGTCCTGTGCTGGTGAGCCTGCCACACCCTCCTGATCGCTCTAGGGCAGAGCTACAACCTGGGCAAACATTTGTTCCAGCCGGAAGCATTTCAAATGGCAAGCTTACTCCTTCAGTAAGAACTATTCCACCACTGGCAAACTGGGCTAGAGTGTTTCAAATAGAAGTTGTGCGGGACACCTGCCGCGCTCTTGGGTCTCCTGGCTGGTAGCAAGTTAAAGGTACAGGGATACCATGACGGGGAAGAAACTAGCATCCATCCAACAGGGACAATCTTGTGGAGACTGCTTTTACCAGCCCTAGAATCACTCAAATAGGTTTCTGGGTGCCAAAGGTCAGGCAGCTGAGTTCTGAGGTCCCCACTGTCACCCCACAGTACCAATGCACTGTGAGGGAAACCCAAGGAATTCAGGAGTGACAGCAAATGAAAGGATTTGATTTTTCCGAGGAGCCAGGTTGTTTCCTTTACACTCATCCTTCTCGTTCTGAAAATGGGAGAGTCTCACATCTCTAAAATGATGGCTTTCAACAGATGACATTTCAAAGCCTGCTTTTTTTTTTCTCTTGATTTCCAAAGCACCAAGGACTTTGAAGTCAAATACACCTGCATTTAGCTTGGCAATCATTTACTCTATTATCTAAGGTCATTTGGGGGGACAGGGGATGGTGAGCTTCTGGAGAGATGACAGTGTGGGCTTCGGCTGCTGGTGCAGTGGAGATGACAAGCCAGCCACCCCTTCTGATTAAAACTGAAGGAGACAGTTGTAGAAAAGACCATGGGGCTGCCCAGAGCAGGACCCCAAGCTCAGAGCTCTGGGCAGTCTCCTTGACTGAGTAACTGTAGGGGAGGCTCCTGAGGGCTTCTTGTCTTTCTCTGCCCTGCCAGGTGATCTTCTGGCTGTTTTCTGCCTTAGTGTTGGTGAATTTGCTTCAACAGTAACCAGTGACTTCACAGTGTGGCTGGTATCAAGAGAGAATGAGGTCTTCTGATGTTTCAGGGTCCCTAGAACAGGATTTAAAATCGTTTTTCTTCACTTGCATCTCTGGTGCTTACTAGCACAGGACAGAGCTTCATTAGAGACAGAACTAAATGACAAAGGACCATCTTAGAAAAGAACAATAATGCAGGTAAAATTAAGTCATAGAAAATTCACAAGCTGATAGGACCTCAGAAAATTAAATACAACAAAGTAACTTTTAAAGAGAATCTAAACTATGAAACAGTCGATGCTCTGAAGTTATAATTCTGTCCTCAGAGGAGTCAAGAATGTCAGGCTGCTACTCTCTCCATGAGAGGGAGCATGTTACTCACATGTCAGCTTTTCTCAAGTATTTCTAAGCTGCTTTGAACCAATGGGATCTGGGTATGGTGTCCAACTTCTGAAAAATATCAGCAAGTGGGAAACTGAAGCAGAAGCCCTGAGTTCCAGGCCAATCTGGGCTCCAGAGTAAGGCTCTGAAAACCAAACAGAATGACCAAAGAACTAGAGTGCATTACCTACCCTGAAAAGTTTTTCTTAGACAGTTTAAATCATTGGAGCGTGTCAGGTTTCACCAAGCAGTAGACAGAAGAAGTGATTCACGTGATTCTTATAGTTATCAAACTTTGTAACACAAGAATCAAATCCAAGGAATGAATTTGTTTGGATTTTATCAAAAGCAAAAAGAGTAACATATGTCACAAGCAAGCATCTGTGGATTTTAATCCCTTTGCCCTCAGATTATGAGATCCTGGGAATCATATAAAAGTGTTGACACTTCCCCTATCTTAGCCATGTGCAGCCAGCGGTCACTTAGCTTGCTGACACTGCATGAAGGGCATAGTGGTGACCTTGCGTGAGGGGCACAATGCATAACCCTGGGTGAAGAGCACTACTGTCCACTCTGACTCACTCTGTTCTGTTTGTGGTGTGTCAAGTGTACTTGGTCACAGTGTAAGCTGTGGCATGCCTGTTGCGATGAGGAGCTGGCGGGCAGAAGCAGGGCAGTAATCCTCTCACAGAGCATGGAAATCCTCTAACCCTAGGGCACCCGGGCTGCCTCTGAACCACGAGACACTGGGACCCAGGGTCCTTCCTCAGGAGACTGGGTGCGCCTTCCTGGGACTCTCAGGTATGAGACACTTGGGCCTAAAAGCAGATAGATTACTTTATCATCACGAGAACAATTGTCAAACTGCTCCTTAAGTTGACTATATAGAAATGGCAGAGTGGGTGCAGTAGCAGAAGCCTGGACCCAACACTCCGGAGGCCGAAGCAGCAGGATATTGAGTTTGAAGTCAGCCTGTGCCACATAACTAGCTCAAGGCCAGCCTGGGCTACAGAATGATATTCTATCTCAAAAAGAATAAAAAAAAAAAAAAAGGAAGAGAGGGGGAAAGAGAGGGAGGGAGAAGGGTGAGAAACGAGACTAAAGACAGAGGGAGGGAGGAAGTCGTATGCAGTCCAAGTTTTCAGGTTTTCTGAAACTCAACACAATCAACCGTAGTCATGCTATGGTTCAAATTGAAGGCGCTCACTTCCCAAGTGCCGGGATCACACCAGACCTTGAGAATAACTTTGAAACAAATGGATGCTTTTTTTTTTTTTTTTTTTTTTTTTTTGTAGTATAACATTTCAGTTTGTACACGAGTGTCTGTTTTTCCATAATTCATTGTTATCATGTGTACTTATTTAAGGCTACCATGAGTTTGTCACATGGACAGAAATCTAAGTTTGGTCCACTTAGCACATCTGTTGTGACATCATTTTCCTTGAACATATGGACTAAGTTTTCTGAGAGTTGCCCTTAACCCTGACTTCTGACCTCTGACCTCTGACCTCTGACCTCTCTCTGGGCTCTTCACTCTGGTCGCTTGGCCCCTCTTAAAGAATGGTTTGTAATCCCCTAGTTAACACAAACAACACATGTGTTAAGTTTGGCTTGTTTTCAGGAGACTCTTGAACAGCTCACTCTGAGATTTGCTGTGTACACCACTTATCTTTGGGCTTCTTTTAGCTACTTAGTTTGTAGAGTGAAAAATTATGAAAATCATTTTTATATAAGTATATAGATTCTTCTTAAGTTCTTTTAGGGACAAGGGAATTTTCTTTGAAACAAGCCAGGCCAGTTTCAGGAACTGGCTGTAAAGAATGAAAATCATCCAGGTGGAGAAACACAATGACCAGGCTGTGGCTCTGTGGCTGAACAAATGAGAAATAGTTAATAAATAGCTGGTAAATGACAGGGTAGGACACAGTGACGGTGAAACCACATTTTTGAGAAGAATGAGTGTACAAAGTAATTCTTCACAACTATAAACCATTTAGGGTGGGTTTCTCTGGAATGTTTCACTATTCTTATGTTATGTATCCTTGGCAACCCCTCACCCCCTCCTCCCTCCCCTGGTTTGTGGTTTTCTGCTTTAAAAGACCCCTTAGCCCATCACTCTTGGCCAAACCCTGCTCTTGAGAGAGAGCTCGTGGTTTGACCGCCGGCCAATTTCCCTAATAAAGCCTCTGCTGCTTGCATCCAGGTATGGTGTCTTGGAGTGTATGGGGGGTCACGTCTTCCCAAGACTTGAGTGAGTGAGGGTCTCCCTAATTTGGGAGTCTTCAAGTTTACAAAGGCATACACTGCGTCTTTCCACTAAGCCTTTTGTACGCTTTCTTCTCTTAGATCCCACTGGTGTGTCTGTCTCTGTGTGTGTGTGTGTGTGTGTGTGTGTGTGTGTGTGTGTGTGT
>JANHMN010000012.1:69984236-69985929 GCA_030674055.1 Rhabdomys pumilio | reverse complement strand
ATCCAACCATCCAACTTTCCAACCATCCAACTTTCCAATCATCCAACTTTCCAACCATCCAACCATCCAACCATCCAACCATCCAACCATCCAACATCCAACCATCCAATCTTCCAACCATCATCCAACCTTCCAACCTTCCAACCATCTAACATCCAACCTTCCAACCATCATCCAACCTTCCAACCATCCAACCATCCAACATCCAACCATCCAACCATCCAACATCCAACCATCCAACCATCCAACCATCCAACCATCCAACCATCCAGCCATCCAACCATCCAACCATCTTCCTAGCATCTTGGCTGAGGGAAGGAAGCAGGGCCTAGATTCATAAGAAACCCAAGCTTGGCCACTTTAGGAAACCTGGGCACAAACCAGCAAATGAACCAGTAAACTTTCTTCCCAGGGAAGAATTGCAAAGTGTCCTGAGATATACTTAATAAAATTAATTAGTTTCAGTTTGTTGTATTATTTTTTAACATGATGGACATGTAAATTCAACTCTCTGTGTATTGAAGTTGAAAATACTTTACATTCCTAAAGAATTTAACATGTGCTATTCCTGAGGCAGACAGTTGGACTTGCCTTTAAATTCCACTGACCATTACTTCAGTAGAAATCAGACATGACCAGTCGCTGAATATATGTATTATATCAACCACTTAGAAAACGTGTTTTTAAAATTTGTTCTTGGAAGAAGGGCTTTATAACTTGAAAAATGCCCCCTTTGCTTCCATATAAAACTATATCAAATCACTCTATTATAGTATTGTTATGCAAATTGTAGTGCAATACATAATAATAAAGCATGACAAGCCGGCAGTGGTGGCGCACACCTTTAATCCCAGCACTTGGGAGGAAGAGGCAGGTAGATTTCTTGAGTTCAAGGCCAGCCTGGTCTACAGAGTGAGTTCCAGGACAACCAGAGCTACACAGAGAAATGCTGTCTCGAAAAACCAAAATAATAATAATGATAAAGCATGGTTTTAAAATTAATTAAAAATATCTGAGGCCTGGAAAGGATGGAATTTGGGGTAAGAACCCAAAGAGAATGTTAAAAGAACAAGATATATTTGCTTGTTGGCCTTCTAAAGAGGAAGAGTCTTCTTACGTTAATACGTGTTTTGTTGAGTGGATGGTGCAAATTTCCAGTCAATGAAATCGTCAGGACAGCAGAGTCACCCTCCTTCTATCCAGGGTCATCCATTTGGAAGTGCTTTTCTAACTTACACGCTCCAGGCTTCAAGTACTTCAGCCTTGCGATCACTGAGGCTGTGGCTGACTTGACTCAGAGCAGGCACATGGTGCAGGCTAACTAGAGGGGAGGGCGAGAAGACAGGCTCAGCTCAGCGTGAAACACACACACCAATCTGCTGTCTGTCACCTTCCCAGAGTGGCAAACAACATAGACTCCCAAGTTACTGTAGTGGGAATCGGCAGAACTCTGGCTCCAATCTCTCTGTAGCCTCAAAGGTGTGTGCAAGACTCCCTCTGACTTACCAGTATGTGAGAGGTCTGGAGAGCTGTGTCCTCCTGGACTTTATGGCTCAGTTCTTTTTGTTCCCCCACTGTTCTCTTCTGGGAAGAATCTAGGATTTCTCCTCCTTTCAGAACCCAAGACACCATAGAAAAGAGCCTGCCATGGAAACCAGTTCTCTCTTAGCCAAGAATAATAATACCCGTGCAA
>JANHMN010000012.1:69916736-69979236 GCA_030674055.1 Rhabdomys pumilio | reverse complement strand
AGTGGGAGCTTCAAAGATGCTGAGAGGAAATACATTTTCCCTGAAGGAAATACTTTTTCCCTCCTCCTTACAAATTAAAAGTAACTGTGGGACTAAAGAATGAAAATTGAGTTGCCTATTATGTTTTTACCTCATTTCCTAGGATGTCCACGATAAATTAATTTCCTTTTCTTTTTTGAAAGGAGAAATCACCTTTCGGTAGCCTTTAAATTTTTAAATTACATTTTGTGTGTATGTGCATTCAGGTATTTGTGTACGCATGCATGTGCACACCCGTGTACATAGGGGTCAGAGGACAACTTGCAGGGGTAGGTTTTCCCCTTTCACATGTAGGTTCCTAGAACTGAACTCTGGTCAGTCAGGCTTGGTGGCAAGTGCCATTGTCTACTGAACTATCTTGCTAGGCTTCTTAGCAATGTTTTATCTTAAGTTTCTGATGCCCAAATATTGGGTATTTCCAAAAGAACAGCGAGAAAACACACACTGAGTGTTATAAAGTGAATTATCTTTCCCCAGCACTCACATGTTGAATTCCTATGCCTAGGACCTCAGAGTGTGATGGCATTCATAGACAAGGCCATTAAAGAGTGAGGCCCAGTGAGGCCACTCTGTGGACCGTAATCCAATATGATAGTGTCAGTGTAAGAGGACAGGGAGGGTGGCAGGGATATACCACCTGACCATGCAAGGACAAATGAGAAAATTCGACCTGCAAGCCAAGGAGTCAGGGCTCAGGGGAACCCAAATTTGACTCTGAAATTTTGGCCTCCAGAACTGTGAGAAAGAAATGCCTTTTTGTTCTTGAAGCTAGCCAGTGTGCAGAATTTTGTTACAGAGCTTTAGCAAACTAATAAGTAAAATCACAATAGGTCAGTCCGTAGCTTGTATTTTCTTCAGACTGAACTATGGGATGGGGTGTCAGTGCATTTTGCCATGGGTGTCTTTCCCTGTGGGTGTGGTCAGGGAGTACTTGTCCTGCTTGTTCTGAGTATGTGTTAGAAAACCACACTCAGACTCAGGTGAATGCACAGATGCAGCCTGGCCTGATCCTTCCACAGGAACAGCTTGTAGAATTAGTTATTGATTATCTCCATGTTGAACATGGGCCCCAGGATCTTAGCATCCCACAGGTTTCTCAAGTTTTCACGGTGTGGTGTGTAAATCCCCGAGGCTTACTGCCCAGGAATAATTATGACTCATCTTTTTCTTTTTACCACCTACATAATTAATAGAGAATGACAAGTTCCCGTAGATCCGTATTTCAACATGCTTCTTTCACACATGCGTCCCTTGTTCCTTCTGCAGAGTCATCGGTTCTGGGCTTCTAAGCTCCAAGTCAGTCAGTCAGTCGTTGTGAAACTCCCCAGTCCTCTGCACCTGTGCCCGAGCTTCTGTCTTCTGCTTCCAGCTCGCATTTTCCAAGAAGCAGAGCTTCACAAAATACTCCTTTTCAGTGCCCTGCTGAGGAACTTGGTGCTTTCCCACTTTTAGAAATTAAAACACTTTTCACCTGCAACTTAAACATTTCCTAGACTGGGGAAGACAGCACGTTGTCCTGTGTGAGTGGGTAGATAAT
Organism: Rhabdomys pumilio; assembly: GCA_030674055.1. NCBI lineage: Eukaryota > Metazoa > Chordata > Mammalia > Rodentia > Muridae > Rhabdomys > Rhabdomys pumilio. The sequence goes on along the minus strand of JANHMN010000012.1, from coordinate 69,977,660 downwards.
GAACGGGTCCCACCGTATCCATGCAGAATGCTTTCTCAGGACTTACACTACTGCTTCTAAATCCCAGCTGGCCAGCTTTCTCCCTGTTTCTTAACCCTTTTGCTCACTGCCAACTCTACACCAGTTTCCTCATAGTCTTTCTTCACCCTCACTCCTTTGGATAACCCTCCCTTCTGCGCCTTCTCTCTAAGGCACTGAGGCCTGGATGCTGCCACAGCCTGACCTGACCTCTGTCCCCACACAGTTTGTCAGGCCCACATACTCATGTCTCTCAGATCAACTCTGTGGCTTCTGTAAGTACAAGTGCTCACTTTGTCGCTGAAAGTACTTGTGTGCATGTGTGTGTGCATGTGTGTTTCTAAGATGGTGGCCTTTTCCTCTGTACTTCATGAGATGATACCGACTTTAGGATTTTTTGACCATTCACTGAAGACTGCACCTTGATGGGTCACAGCTGCAGCTTACTAAAGTTGAACTTGAGTAAAATCTTAAGTTTTCAATACTATAGTCCCAAATTTGTATTCACTGTAACTGCACACTTTTATTTTGTTCTGGGTTTGTTGGGCTAACCATGCTTCCTCTATAACCCCAGACCGAGCTGGAAAATTCAGGCTTTTGGTCCTCCCCAAACTCAACTCCAATATTTAATTGTACATCCCAGAATCTCCCCCTCAGAACATTTCAAAAAGTTATAATCCTTGAGATATGCTTAGCCAGTCATGGTAAATAACATGCATGGCGTAGGTGGTCTCAAATTCAGAGAAAGTTGGGACCACTCTTGGCAGAATGCAGTTTGCAAAGTGTACATCCTTTAGAAAAACAGGCAGTACAACTCCACACATCAAAAGCTATGGGCCGGGGTCAGATGTGAAACCAGTAGTCTTTCCCAAATCACTCCTGCCTGATGTCCTCAGTCATCCATGCCTTTGAAAGTCGCCAGGGTGCTTCAAACCTCAAATGAACCAGATTCTCTTGGAATGGGACTTAGGATCAGTGTTTATGCCCTCTACTGATCCCCATGGGAGTCTCCACTCCAGCCTTTAAGGCAAACTCATGACATAGCCAAACAGCACAGCACCTCTGTGGCGGATCCCACAGAAAGGGATGACAATCTGTTCACAACCACTAAGTAGTGACACACACGAATCAGAAAATCAGCCTCTCTCGGAGATGGAAATGGGAGACAGTTTATGAAGCATCTTGGGGAGAGAATCACAATATTCCTAATATTGACGGAGACTGGTGGAGCAATTGCATGATTTCCTGTAAATGGAGTAAAAGTACTTGTGTTTGGTGGCTCCCTGGAGTCTCCAGATTGTGTGAGCTTCCCCTGTCCTTTCTGTGTGTGTCTTTCTTTCATTATCCTGGCTGAAGTTAGGTGTGGTGTGAATTTGTGTGGTTCTTATCCCTTTGCTATACATCACCTGTAGGAGTGTACACACTCTGATTTCACTCATATCTTGTCCTTAAGCACATCTGAAATTCAAATGTACTGTTAAGCAGAAAAGAGGAGACAGGGAGGAAGTGAGGAGGACGCAGAGCGGAAGTGGAGGGGACTGGGAGGAAGTGAGGAGGAAGCAGGGAGGAAGTGGAGGAGACGGGGAGGAAGTGGACGAGACATCGAGGAAGCTGGGGGAAGTGGAGCTCTGAACCATTTCACATTGCATATCTCCTGTCTGTAAGAATCTCCATTTATTGCTCAGTCACAAATGGGACATCTCTATCACCTTGTCTCTCCAGTGATGAGGAGACCATCTCAGAAGAAGGAGTGGAAATATTGTAGGAACCAGAGGTAAAGGAGGGCTGGACTGGTCTTCTGGCCATGGCAGGACCACTGTATTCATAAACTCATGGCAGCCGGGGCTCCTTCATAAGACCTGTCCAAGATCAAGCCAATCAACATTCTAGCACGGAGAAGAAAGGAATTCAAGAGCCCTCACTCAAACTGAAGAGCTATGAACACTTTGTGGCTCTGAAAGACAGGAAGTTTGTTTTCTTTGAGAATGTGGCTTCTGCTAAGTTGACCATGCTCCAGTAGATGGCCTCACACCCAGAGAGAGTATATGGGCAGCACACATGGGCAGTGATGGGCTATTCATTAAAAGAAAAAGACACAGAGCTAGGGAAGGTATAAGGGAGTAGATCTTAGAGGAGTTAGGAGAGGACTGGGGTGGGGGGGGAGAATATGATTAAAATAAACCACATGAAATTCTTGAAGAATTAATAAAATTATTTTATAAAATCTATACTCATGGAAGTTCTACTCCCATGAAGCTTCTAGAACTTTGCAGTAATACAGAGGACATTGAGAGTGTTAGCCAGGCCAATGCAGTCTCATCAGAAGGGGGCTCGGCCATTCTGGACCGTCTTCCCTTTTAGCCCTCTTTCACTGTTGGAGTATTTCACAAATTATGAGAACAAGAGTCTGTCTTGTGCTCACCATTGCATTCCAAACATCCCCCACAGTGTGGGGCTTCGGGGGAGACTGACTACACACTGACTGAAGGAGTGGATGGGATAGGAAGTGGATCTCAGCAGAAGGAAGAGCGTGCAGAAGAAAACCCGACAGACTGCAGACAAGCTGAGAAGGGAAGCTGGACAACTTAAAGGCAGACACAATGTGCTACCGGCAGGAGGGCCACAACACAGTGCAGCAAACGTACACCATTGCAAAACCACTTTTGAAACAAACTTGTGGTCAGCAGCTTCTCCTTCTTCTGGTAACATCTGAGTAATTGCTCAGCCCATCTCAGCTATGAGCAGCGTCTTTAAAAGCCAACTTAAGACTGTAGGTTATAACTATAGCCCCTGTTTCTCCTCTCTCAGCCTTCCTCCTCCTGTCTTCTAAGTCTTTTTTATAAATAGAACTTCCAGTATACAATCTTCCTGCCTCAGGCTCCTGTGCTGGGATTGCAGGAAAACCTGATTATGCTCAGCTTCTTGCTGGTTGTTTGTTTGTTTGTTTTAACCCTTTTTATTATTATTAAATACCACTACTTTGGTTATTATTTTATTTATATAACCTCATTTTATTAGCCTTTGGATTAACATACAAAGTAACAGGTTTCATTATGGTATTTTCACATGCACACACTTGCACACGCGCACACGCGCATACAAACCCACACAGCTTACTTTTACTCCTTCCCCTTCCTCTCTGGCTTCTCCCACTTTGTAGCTGGTCTCCTTCAGTCCCCCAGTTATCTTTCCCTCTGCTCCCCTATCACAGCTGTCCTATTAGCCTTTCTCTGTTTCCCTTCTGTTTTACAGCCTTACTTATTTAGTGTTTTCATCTGTATAAGTATGTGCCTGTGAGAAGCTATGTGTACCAAGTGTATTTCACGAGTCCCTGGAGGGAGAAGTGGAATTCCAGGCAGCTGTGAGCCACTGCCAGGCAGTAGGTGCAGTGAGAACTCAGCCACCGAGCCTCTGTCCAGCCCCGCCCTGCTGTTCTAATCCTGAAATCTAAAATCCTGGACTTTTCTTTTATGATTTTTACATCAGAAGACAGATCCAAAGTCTACCACAATATTAGAACATGCAGGTGCCTGCGTGAGGGTCCGGCATTCACAGCCCCATCACTCAGCACAGTATTCCACCTTTTCTTGGTCTTCATCCCAGGATAATTTGGTGGATCTTGTTATAACAATGAGGTAACCGCACTTAGGCACACTTTCAAATCCAGCTAGTCACATGTTCTTCAATAGCTGCTTCTTGGGGTAGGGAATACTAGCTTAAAGGGAAAAAGACCATGAGGGGAGCTCCCAGCATACACCACTACTGCTGCTGCTGCTGCTGCTGCTCCTTCTCCTTCTCCTTCTCCTTCTCCTTCTCCTTCTCCTTCTCCTTCTCCTCCTTTTCCTTCCTCCTCTTCCTCCTCTTTCTCCTCTTCCTTTTCCTCCTCCTCTTCTTCCTCCTTCTCCTTTTCCTCCTTCTTTTCCTTGTAGGGTAAGCCCTTTTTTTGGTTTATCTGAAAACATCTACAGTTCCCAGTAGGTAAAGACTAAGTTCTTTATCCTTCCCATCAGGTTTTCCTTCTGTGTATTTGGTCATTTTCCTAACATTTCTTCTTCTGCTTTTTTTCTTTTTTAAATTTCTCCATATTAAGGAGAAGAGTTCATTCACAGAATTATGTATGTGTAAGACTAAAATTTGCAGCATTAAGTCAGCAAGCTGGAAACTCAGAACAAACTGAAACAAAAATAAATCAAATAAAACAAAAACCAAATAAAACCAAACCAAACCAACCAACCAACCAACCAGCCAAAAAACTCAGCAGCAGCATCAATAACAACAATGCAGCCTGCCTCTGAGATCAGAAGGTTGCCTGATAGCCAGAATTCTTCCTTGCTTGGCAGAGGAAATCAATGTTATCCCTTGGTCCATCAAATGATTACATGAAGTCCAGGAAAAGTAATCTGACTTATGCAAAGTCCATTCATTTAATTGTTAATGCCACTAGAGAGTACTTTTATTCTCTCTAATGCTCACACAGTGAAGGAAAGCACTTGAGTAGAATGTAATTTAGTGAGGGAATACTCCTGTGTGTTCCGTGGAATGACTGTGAAACTTCTAAGATTCAGACTCAGGCTCAGGCTCAGGCTCAGGCTCAGGCTCAGGCTCAGGCTCAGGCTCAAGCATTGCTTTCAGTCTGATTTAATTGCCATGGTGAATAATGGTCACTCCTGTGTTTGCAAAGGTCTTCAGGTGATTCTAGCATGTTCTCTGCCAGGTCTATGGACTGTGTTCGCAGAGAAAGAAATGAAAGAATAGCTCTTTGCCTCTTTTTGTGCCGTGGCGTATCCCAGGTTCCGAGTGAGGCATGCAGCTGACCCACGAATATCTGAGTGCATCAAACATTTCTCCACTTTGTGCTCTATGGGCTTCTTGGAAGGTTCACTTCCTTCATTCATCTCACTTTCCAGATGTACAAAATGTAGACACCAATAAACCTATTAATGGGGTAGTTTTGAATAATATATGAAATGGGGAAAAGCACACAGTAGAGGCTAATAACAGTAAAATCCTTCCCATTCCAAACTTTGGCTTCAGTCAGGTGCACAAGACTCAAAGCATGTCTGAAACCTGTCTCCAGTGAACCCAGGATTTATGGACAACTGACCAATGGACACGGTAGTGAGGGAAGGCAATGAGTAAAACCAGACAGTTTCTGTCTTAGCCACTGGCTTTCAGGGTCTACTATCCCACTCTGAGGCACAGGTACAACAGTAACTGTTGATTGCAGGAAGTGTTGCAATCAGATTTCTTAAAACGTTTCTGCCAGAACATGCTGGATTAAACAAGAACAGTAACCTCTCCTGTTAAAATGAACACGTAGTAATTAAGAAGCTGGAACGGGTTTGGTTAAATGAACTGGCTTGGCTTAAGCCTTGCTTGCAAGAGCATGCTTGATTCTCATTGACATCAGGGACACAGAGTTCAGTGTGTAAGGCAGGGACTAAATGGGAAGGGAGAGAAAGATACACACAAATATTAGCTATGGAGTGTGACATCTATATTTGTCTATGGAGTGCATGTGTTACACACACACACACACACACACACACACACACACACACACTTTAGTAACATGCTCTGTCACACTTGTGATGTTAAAGAAAACCCAATCCACATGATAGGACTCTTTGCAAGTGAAAAGCTACTTCTAATTCTACATTATTGCTAATATTCAATTTTAGTTTTCTTCTGCCTTGCTAAGAAGCCTGGAAAACTCTGATTGCACCCTTTTATTCTTCCTCATCATATTCAGAAAGCTAACACAAAAGGAACAAGTGAGTTTCTCCAATGATCACTGACACATCTGTTTGAACAAGCAATTCCCCAGAGGGAAAATGCTGTGCTCTGTGGTCCTGCTTCAAAGGAAGCCTTGGTGTTCTGTGAGTCAAGGAGGGCATGTGGAGACAGGCAGCTGTCCATGGGGGAGGATGGGGTTCATTCAACAGCTAAGATGTGAGAACTTGAATCACAAGGAACAGAGGATGGGAGGCTTTCTCAGAGGTGTCAACTGAGTGAGAAATGATGTCAGGAAATCTGGTGGCTTAACTGTTAGTGTGCTGGATCTTAAGCAGTTGTCTTATTGTGGACATGGTCTAAACCTGGGAGGTAAGCTGGGTAGTGTGAGAATTGGTGTCTGGATTATTTTGACATCATCTTGCAACCTGTGCGCTATGCTATATACATTATTTGTGCTCGCTGAAAGAGTCTTTCCCACACCTGAGATCTCTGCCCTAGACAGCTCCAGGTCATTCTCACCTCATATGCAGTTTTCAATCTGAGCTCATTACAGGCCCAAGTGACTTCTTCCAAAGTGTGAAACGAGAAACTCAGAAAAACATGGTTTTACACAGTTGGTTTTTTTTTTTCCATGCCTGAGAAGGATGATCTAGGACATATGCTGTGTGTTGTGGCAGCATCTGGGTTTCTGCTTTGGGTATTTTAAATTTCATTTTATTTTAGAGAAAGGGTCTTTTTTCATATTTTTCATTGGATATTATGTTTACATTTCAGATTTTATCCCTCACCCCATTCCCCCCACCACCCAGGAACCTCCTATCCCATCCCCCCTCCTCCTGCCTCCACAAGGGTGTGCTCCCACCTACCCCCCACTCTCACCTCCCCACCCTCGAATTCCTCCCCGATCGGTGTTCATGGGACCTAGGATGGTGACTCAGTCTCAGTTCCTAGAGGCTTGAGCTCTTAAATTTGACAGCACTGAACAACGGTGTTTTTCAACAGTTCTCTATTTTCAATCTGAGAACATGTGAACATTTGAGTTTTCCCTTGCATTGTTCTGGCTGCTAAACTGGGATCTCCATACCACAATCACTTGAAAACAAAACAAAACAAAACAAAACAAAACAAAACAAACAAACAAAAACAAAAAGTTTATCTTTCCACAGTGAGCAGCTCCCACCTATTGCAGAGGCAGACACAGCAATCTTCTATTAGCAGCCCCCCAAAGCAATTATGATGAGTGCCATATAGCTTAGCACTAACTAATCTACAGTTCCTTGGGGAATACAATCCATTTCTTTACCTTTTTGTTTCTAAAATCCATACAGTATATGATCAAGGTTCAATGAATTTGGTTGATTTTATTTTAAATACGAAACAATATTGTTACGCCTTATGACAGTTAGTCACATAATTTGTGGTTCTGGGTTCTACCTTTCCTCTGGGGTGTCTGAATGCCACCATTACACTGGCTCAGAGGGGACTAGAACCCTTGGCGGGTGGGGTCCATGGTCCAGATTCTTCCTTTGAAAAGTCTGTCGATACTGCACAGGCCGTGTGTGTGTGTGTGTGTGTGTGTGTGTGTGTGTGTGTGTGTGTGTATGTAGCTGAGTCCTGGATGAATGGGGTCCGTAGGACTCCGGTCAAGCTGGGAATGCCAAAATAGTATTACAGCTCTTAGAAAAAGATGAAAGAGGTTCCAGTGCTGGAGTTCCCGGGCAAGCCTTCGCAGGCTATGGGGGCCTGGCCAGGATGGCGGGTCCAAGATCCAACGGAGGGTGCTTTGGAGAAGAGACTTTCCCCAAGTGTTACAGCTCAGTAAAAACAGTTTCAGACAGTCCTTGGCGAAGTGGCTTGTGTTCTTTATTCCATGTGAACAGGGACTGTGTGAGCCTTGAGGAGCGGGATGGAACTGGGGGATGAACACTTTCTATTGACTGAGGCTGGTAATACTCTATTTGCATGGGGAAGAAGTCCACATGCTGGGCTACATGACTGCCTGTGACCACCTGTGACCACCTGGTAAAACCCTGCCCCTTGACCTCCCCCAAAAAATAAATAAAAGGAACATCAAGTGAAACGGTTAATTAGACCTTTAATTTTTACATTCTATAATTCTGCAGACAAAAACCAAAGAGGATTAAGTTGAGAAAGATAAATATGGATTTTTATAAGATTCATTTAGTCACTATCACTTGACCAAAGTACACTATAGCTGCAGAAACTGAGAAGTCAAGTCTAGAGTCTGATCACATGTGAAAACTTGTACAATGTTGCTCTTGTTAGGTTGGGTCTCCTTATGTAGCCCAACCTGTTCTAGAATTCCTTATGTAGCCCAGGATGACCTAGAATTCCTTATGTAGTTCTGGCTGGCCTAGAAATCTTTGTATAGCCCAGGCTAGACTGGAACTCAGGGTTTCCTGCTTTAGTTTTCTGAATGGTGTGATTACAGGTATATGTCACTATGTCTGGCTAACAAATAGCTTGTGGAGTACCTGCAACCTGTCAGATATGAATCATGATTTTTGTGACACTTCATTTCATAGAGTCTATGCTCTTGTGTGGAATAGGGAGGTGCCTATTACTAAGTTGCCAAACCTTAGCATTGTGTGCCAAGAACATAAAACCAGGCGTTGCTTTTGAAAGTGACTAGGGGTTTGGTATGCACTGCTTACGTGTAATTCCTGAACTTCCTAATGTGGAAAGAGTTCTAGGCAGGCTGGCTGGCCCTTCCAAAGTCCTTGAAGCTTCAGATGGGATGTAGTAAAAGCAGGGCACCGGAATCTATGCAAGCCTGCACGGCAAGACTATGAGACTTCCAAAGGTTTTTCTCAAGATGTTTTAAGCACTCTGCAATATTAATTGAATATGCACATTCTAAACTTGGAAACACAATGGTCAACATTCCTATAACAGGGTGGAAGTTAAACTAATGCTGTTTTCTGTAACAGTAATTTTACAAGTAAACAAAACAGGTTTAGAAGCACCACTTTTATTTACTACCCATCGTTTCTACTTATTCTTAGACAGTTTCATAGATGTATATAATGCATTTTGCTCACTTCCCCTGTGACCTTCCCTTCTCCACCTCTTTCCACTCCCAACAAATCCTTCTCCTTTCATGACTTTTTTTTTTTTTTTAAACAGAAGTGGCCCTCTGAGTTTAATTAGACTTGCTTCCATGAGCACAAGTGTGGGATTCTTTACTGAAACCGGGCAATTTATCAGTTGAATGGGCCTCATTACTAAAGAGAAATAACTCTCACCAGCTCCCCAACACTCCCTGGCAACAGTAACCATTAACTGCTAATAACTCCTCGACTAGAGGTAGGGCCTCATGAGTCCCTCCCCAGATCACGTTGGAAATGTGACATGCTCAGCCTTGTGCAAGTGTTCCTCAGCTGAGCACAGGCACTGGGAGTTCATGAGTGCAGAAAGCCATGCTGTGTTTAGAGTGCAGCACTCACTCCATGCCTCTTCTAGCTCTTACCATCTGTCTTCTCTTCTGTGATCGTCTCTGAGCTTTGTGTGTGATGTGGGTGTTCTGTTTGGGAAGGAGCGCTCAGCTGACAGTCTCAACACTTAGGCTGGCTATGCATTAACCCATGAGACTGTACAAAGAAGCTTGTCTGACCGAGGTTGAGAGCAACAGTAACGTATGATACAAACACACGTGTTTTAAAAGACAGTTTGACAGCATAGACACTCAGCAGTAGAAAGTCCCTTCCCTAGAGCCGGTGACCTCCTGAGCCGTGAGCTCTTTTGACCTGCTTCACAGCACCGGGCGTGGACATGTTGTGTCATGGGCCTGACGATCAGTCAGAAAGTGTTGTGTTATCCTCACAACAGTCTTGCTACCACTGTGCCAACGAGCACATCTTGCTGACTGGTCTTGTTATAGCACACAGTTCACCGATGACTTTTCTCATTGGTGACCTAGATAACACCTTCAGTTGTGATGGAGGCTAGCCAGCAGGGAGGAAGCTTCCAGTGTGTTTCACTTTGCTTTATGTTCTGTAATAAAACTGTATGGTATTTTTAGCAATACGGTCTTACCTGAAGTGATCACCACAGCCTGTGCTGTTTGACAGCATAGGGAGCCTCCCTGGCCCTATTTCCTATTTATGAGGAAGTATCCCACATCAGGAACAGGGATTTGGGCTTTATAACCTATGGTTTCTGTGAGCACCATCATAACCAATGCAGGGTACCTCAGTTCAATCTCTCTCTCTCTCTTTTTAAGATTTATTTATTTATTTATTTATTTATTTATTTATTTAATGTATGAGTACACTGTAGCTATCTTCAGACACACCAGAAGGGGGCACCGGATTCCATTCCAGATGGATGTGAGCCACCATGTGCTTTGCTGGGAACTGAACTTAGGACCTCTGCAAGAGCAGCCAGTGCTCTTAACTGCTGAGCCATCTTTCCAGCCCACAATCTCCTTTTTAAAAATAAAAAATATATATAAAAAACCTAACTTGCAAAATTCTGAGCTCATATATTCTAGTTTGCGCATTCTTAGTTTGGCCTGACTACTCCATATCCCCATCTGCAGCCTCCATCCCCTTGTGAGCCCCCTTATCCCACCAGATCCCCTCAGCCCCACTTAGACCTTTCCACTCTATTCTGTATGCCTCCCTTTGCTTTCCTATTGCACATGTTCTAATCTCCTCTCTACTCTTCTTAAGGCTTCTTCTTCTCCCTTTAGGGGTCTCTTTTAGCTTCCTAGTCTCTATAAGACATGTCAAATTAAACACAAAAATTTAAAAACTTGAAGTTAGGATCCATCAGTGACATAGAATACAGCACTCATCGTTCCGTGCTGGGGTTACGTCACTCAATGTCTGGGTTATGTCTGTCAATAGAATACTTTTCAGCTTCATCCACTTTCCTCCAAATTTCATAATTTCATTTTTTATATATGAAAGCAATTCTGATGTGTATATGAACCATGTTTTTATTATCCATTCATTAGTTGATGGACATCTATACAGATTATATTCTCTCACTAGTATAAATAGAATCTGGATGCATAGGTATATATACATAGATATACATAGATATCTCTGTAGTAGGATATAAAGTATATACCTTGGGGTTTGTTGTTTGTTTGTTTGTTTGTTTTTGAGACAGGGTTTCACTGTGTGTGATGTAGGTGTTCTGTTTAGAAGGAGCGCTCAGCCGACATAGTCTCAACACTTAGGCTGGCTATGCATTAACCGATGTGACTGTACAAAGACGCTTGTCTGACCGAGGTTGGGATTAAGGGTGTGCACCACCATGCCTGGATGATTTCGTGAATTTTAGTACATTTTTCTTTTTAAAGAGAGAAAATATAAACTTGGATGAACCAGATTTAAGGGAGATCTGGGAGAAGTTGGGGCATGGAAAAAAATATAATAAAAGTAGATCCTGTGAAGCTCTCAGTTAATAAATAAATGGTCAATAAATGAATGCTCTCATTAAGAACAGAATGAGACTTCTTATAATGAAACACACACAAAGAAAAGTCCCTGTGAAAGTGAGCAGATCTGGGAGGGAAATAGTCACCAATCAAGGCAAACTAGAATCTGAAAAAGGGAAGAAGGTTTCTAACTGTTTTACTCCTGCAAAGACGCACCGTGACCATGGCAACTCTTATATAAAGGAAAACATTTAACTGGGGCTGGCTTACAGGTTCAGAGGTTTAGTCCATTATCACCATGGTGGGAAGCATGGCAGCATGCAGGCAGGCATGGTGCTGGAGAAGGAGCTGCGAGTTCTATATCTGAATCTGAAGGCAGCAGGAAGAGAGAGTCACACTGGGCCTGGCTTGAGCTTTTGAAACCTCAAAGTCCACCTCCCCCCCCCCCCCCCCCCCCCGTGACCCACTTCTAACAAGGCAAGACTTTCTAACCCCCTATGATAGTGCCACTCCCTGATGACTGAGCATTCAAACACATAAGCCTATGGGGGCCACTTCTATTAAGACTACCACAGAGGATTCTCCCTTAAATCCTCAAAAACGTCCCTGATGACACCTGTTTGGGATTTCTAGAGTCTCAAACTGAAAGCTATCTGATGTAAGAAGCCTCCATGCTGGATAGACTTGTCACAGCAGCCCCAAGAAGCTAAGTGAATTCCCATGTCAGCCTGCTCTCTGGGTTCTTCTGCCTCTCTGTGTGCTGACAGGCTTTCCCAGACTTGTGTGCCTGCTTTCTTTCTTACAATGGTGTTTATTTGTTCATTTCTTTCTACTCATGAATCATTTTTTTTTTTGAGAATCACACAGACAAGTAACTGTATTACAGTATTCCCACTCCTCTTTCCCCCTCCAACTCCTCCCACAATCCCCTTCCCGTGCCACTTCTCAGACTCATGTCCCCTTCTTCTATGATGTATATCACAGTCATGCACACACATGCACATATACATGCCCACACACACATGCGTACACACACTGAGTCCAAATCGTGTTGCCCATATGTACATGGGTTTGGCCCAGCCTGCTTCCTGCTTCATGCCATGCCCATAGACAACTCTCATTTACCTCAGACCACTAGAGTTTACTTTTAAAAACCTGGATATTTGTTTCCTATGCTCCAGATTTATTTTTCCAGTTTTCTACTGAACACTTCTTGTGTAAATTTTTTCTGGGCAAGCATTCTACCCTTTTTGATAGGGGTTGACAGTATAATTAATTTAGGAAGGTCTTAAACTCTGGATCCTTCTGCCTTTGCCTTGTGACTGCTGGGATTTCAGGTGTGTGCTTCCGAAATTCTAGGATTTTAGAAAAAAAATGTCTTATAAACACAAGATATGATCTGAGCTGCATCAGAAGGGGTACCATGCAAGGATGGGAGCCAGAGAGAGGTACGGAGTTTGGTGAACCGAGGGAGTTTGCAACGGTCAGTAACCAAAATGGGTGCTCGTTACAAGTGCTCACAGTCGTAGGTGTGCTAAATTCTGGGTTTATGGTAAAGAGTGAACTTTTTAATTTCTATCATATGTGACTCATGCGGGCAGCACATTCTTAGAAAACTGGGGGTCAGTTCTGATCACCTGCTGTGCCAACAGCTTCTGGGGAAGACCAGTATTGCTGTCTATCAATCACATTTCCATTTTATTTTTAATTTTTGTCATGTTGCTTTTCAAATTTTTAAATATTGGGATGAGTTTAGGTTTACAGGGAACTTGCAAACACAATACGAGGTTTCCATATAGCTTTCCTGCAGTGGCTCGTTTTGCTAACATTTTACATTTTAGTGTGGATTTATCAAGATGAAGGAGGCCACATAGCACTTACACAAGTGTAAGCTTCCCAAACTACTCTGTTGCTGCTGCTGCTGCTGCTGCTGCTGCTGTTGTTGGTTTTCCATTCGAATTGTTTCCTGTTCTAGGTTCCAAGTCAGGACCCTGCTTTGAACAGTCTTTGAAATCAAAGAAAAAAACCAAATATACCCTCTAGCTTCTGCCTTGCCATGGTTTAGAGACTGTGAGTTACACTAACTTTGCTGAGGTTCTGGTCATAATGTTAGTGGGTGCCTGTGCAATTGTTTTCTCTGTTTTTGAGAAAGTTGGAGGGAGCTCAAATTGGCGAAAGCTTTCACTTGAGCAAGTGTCTGATGGATGACCTTTCAAAGTAAGAGGCCCAGATCTCCATCGTCAGGGAATGTTAATCTCGCCGTCTTCTGAACATTCATCCAAGAAAGAAAAACGGCACATGTTCCGAACACTCTTCACCTCCAGCTCTCTCCAAGTCTCACACGACTCTGCTTCTTTACCAAACCCCTCAGCCTCAACCTGAGAGGTAGATTTGAGACTTACAGCTCTCAGACACATTTCGTCAACTCATGAATAGACTTTCTCAACTCCCACCCCCTTTTCATGATTGACAGGGCACTTACTTGGCTGGCTGGCAAATAGGCCTCATTTGGTGACATCTTTTTGGTTTCCTCCATTTTGTGACAATTTCTCAGATTTTCTTTGTCACAGCATTGGCACTTTGCAGAGACTCACGTGGAAATTCTCTCTTTTGTCTTTATGTGTCAGCTATTACATTATGACTCAGTTTGGGTTCTGGATAATCAGCATGGCTCCTCTGTGTATCAGGTCAATTGGTGCCAGGGATGGATCACACGGTAAGGTGATGGATGTCTGCTCAGTTTCTAAAGTTACTAGTTTTCTCTTTGTAAATGAGTCTAAGTATGGGGGATGAGATCTCAAACTTCATTCTTCTGTCAGGGTATCTTTGTCAGGGTATGCATCAGCATTACCCAGAAAACTAGCGAAGAATACCAGATTTGGGGCCCTTTTCCCAGCGTTTCTGATTTAGCAGGCCATAGTAGGGTCTTTGTCTGTGTAGATACGGTGCTGTTGGACCCGTAGACCACTGCCTGGATGTTTGTCTTCCTGACAAAAGCCACTTGAGGAAAGGTACCCTGGATAAATACCTTGATAAAAGCCACTTGAAGAAGAGAAGTTTCATTTAGCTCACAGTTCTAATTTCAGTCCACCATGAGAGCAAGGCACAGTGGCACAGAGAGCTACAGATGCCTGTTTGCTGCCTCCCTCATTTCCTGCAGCCCAGGATCGCCTGCCAAGGAATGACAGAGATTCCCACACCAGTGACCACATTAAGATAATAATCCCCCATGGGCATGCCCAGAGACCCCAGGTGATCTTAGTTGTCAAGTGACAATTAACACTAATCACCAGGGTCACACCCTTAAAGCCCTTAGACACATTCACACCCCATAATCCATAGTCTAGAGCAGTTGTTTAATTGCTGGGCCTTAGACCTGAGTCATCTCAAGAGAGACACTAGAGACATATGTGGGAGAAACTCTAGAAATATAATGTGCATTCCCAAGCCTAACCCTAAATTATGATTAAGAAGACAGGGTGGCTTAGAGAGTTGGCATGTTCACTAATGCAGGCCATGCTGGGGAACCCCTAGAGCCACTGCTGTCCCACAGCAGTTGACAAGGAGTCACTTGGTGCAGTCCTGTGGAGTGTGCTTAGGTAGCAGCTGGGTTCCAGCAGTTTCTGCTCCAGGAACCCAGGGCAGCAGCATGGGAGCCCAGCAGATCTGAGCCCCAAACCTCAGGCTCAGACATCAGTCCTTTGTTCATCCCAGCAGGAGCCTCCTCTTCCCTGTGCTTTGTCTGTGATTTCCTAGAGGCACCCAGCACCAGGCAGTCAATTCCAGTATCAGCCTGTATTAGCAGACAGCCTGTGACAGAAGGAAATCACAGCCCAATACAGGTTACCAGCATCCACAGGCTTATTTTATTGGGTGGATTTCACATGGTTCAGTTTGCCAGCATCTTCTTAAAAATACCTACTTAATCTGGGCTAACAGTGCTCCCACAGGGACCATAGATCATTTAACAAAATGAGAAGCCCTCCCTTTGAGTTGTTTGTTAAGGTTGTACAAAGTTTCCCCCAACATTACAAGTTGTTGCTATTTCCCTTGGCTTCCTCCAGATGTGGAAGGTTTTCTGAAGACACCATATACATCAGATGTAGGCCCCTGAGCTGGAACTGACTTGAAAGCCTCCTCCCCAAGGACTATCTTTCATGGTAACAGAGGGTGCCATGAAAGCTTCCAAAGGAAGGAAGCAACCAACAGCCCTACCTCGTTAGGACACCTACAAACCACATGTAGGAGAACAGCACGGTAAGCCTACTGACCCACATGCCTCAGCAGTAACCGACAGCTCTCTAGTTAGATTTATTCAGGCAGAGACAGATCACACCTGGCACTGGACACCTAGCCAACCATTGTGGGTTGTGAAGTCATGGATCTTGGAGGAGAACTTACAACCGCCACTTTACATGTAACCAGCACAATCCCTAACTACATTCTAAATATTTGTCCCTAAAGCCATAGATTAAATGTAGTCCTCACCTCTCACCAAGGAAACGTCTCTTTTGCAACAAACAGATGCAGATCATTGCAGAAACCCATAACCAACCAAAATGCAGAGTTGTGGAGTCCAGTCACAACTGATAAATAAACCACACAACTCGTCTCCTAAGGCTCAGGGGTCACTGTGGAAGGGGAAGAGAGACTGGAGGAGCTGGAGGAGCAGAGGATTTGCTATGAGACGGTGTCTCTGAGAAATGGCAGAAGTTACACCGATAGTCTCATCAACATGGCTGTATAAACAGGACCTGAACAAGCACAACATGAATAAACTTGCTAACAAGGATGGAGGAAAGCTCGTGAGGCCTCAACCCTTCACACAAAAATTATAGACACGTAAGGAATGCTGAAGGGAGGAGACGTCCTCCCTAAGGAAGAGCACACCAACTGGTTATCTTATGCCAACAGGCAAGGCCAGCCTTGAAACCATGCACACAGAGCATCACACAGACTGAGCAGAGCATTTATGTGTTTAGGAACAGGCACATTTGTAACAACAGTGAATGAATAAAGAGGAAGGGAGGGACATAAGAAGGTTTAAACAAGGAGAAGGAAGAGGGGAAAATGATGTAATTACAACACCCCCCCATTATTTAAAGAACAGCCATACATTTTTATAGAAATGGCAGTGAAAATGTAGAAATCTGATGTAGAATAAATAATCATAATTTTCCAAAGATCACTCACTGCTGATAGACCTTGCAGGTATTACATGTGATTCCTGTCTAACTAAACAGACATCTACTCCCAGCAAGAGGAAGAAGATTATATTTTTCTCTAATTCTTTTTCTTCCCTGCTCCTGTACAGTTTTGATGTTATTTATTGTGTCTGAAAATGTATATGGTTTGGGAGTCTTACATCCTCTGGAATATAATAAACTGATATTCTGCTCTTAATTCCATCTCATAAATGTTTAAAAGAAAGAATCCAAATGCAACTTTTTGTTGAATGAACTTATGTTTCAAATATAGAAATGAGCAAGGAGAAACTAACATGCTGAAGGCATTGATAAGACATGTGCAATTCAGAGTGTGGGGGTTAACATTGGTGATGAGCTGGGTGTGGTGGCATGTTCTTGAATTCCAGTGGAATTTCTGTGCATTCAAGGCCTGTCTGGTCTATATAGGTGTTTTCAGACCATTGGGATTATATAGTGAGACTGTATATCATACAAAAACAAATGCAAACCCTCATCAAAGAAAAACAAACAACAAACATAATTCTGAGGCTTGAGAGATGGCTCAGTGGTTAAAGGATCCTAGCACCTATACCAGGTGGCTCACAACACTACTCAGCCTCCAGATAGACCCAGCAACTCTGGCCTTGGAGGGCACCTGCACTACTGTGTGCCTAGCCACGCATGGACGCACACACACACACACACACACACACACACACACACACACACAGAGAGAGAGAGAGAGTTAAAATGTTCATTATTGAGAATATTTCTACTTTTGTAGACTGAGATGTCAAGCTTAGTCAAGGCCACTTAAGGTCATCTCTCCAAAATATAAATTACTGTATTTTGTCTCTACCACTAACATATCTATTAAAACTTTTAGTTCAAGTTATTGATATAATCAAATAATATTCCCCAGACTATGTTGCAGATGGAAGTCTTCTTGCTTTGAGTGGAGCAGCATTCATGAAGACAATTGCAGAAAGCTGGAGATACAGTAACGACTTGAACCATAATTAACAATCCCTCTGATGCTGGATTATAGTGACAAAAAAACCTCCCAAAACAGTATTGCCCAGTATGTATATGGGACATTACAAGGTAGACTTCTGATGCTTCAAGGCAAGGTCACACATTAGCAAGAGAGACATATGTTATGTGCCTTTTAATAAAAAACAATTCCTGGGTCACAGAGCCAAATAGCAATGGAATTCTGAAGTAGAGGAGTCAACAGGGATGGAACTGCCCATTATGAACAGGATTCTCTAGATGCACAGAGTCATCACCCCACCCAGGCCCAGCAGTAGTTCACCATAAGAGTTACCTGTGCTGCAGTCCACCATAAGTTAACTTCACCAAGCTTAGTAACTTCAAAAGTCACAAGGTAATCTCATAAACAAGTAGCCCTGACTCCGATATCATCTATCACAATACCAGAAGCCCCCGCCCTCAGATGATAGTTAGGAGAATATGGAGACAGGTATAAGCCAATTAAAGGGTGTGTGTGTGAACATACTTCATGTGTTAGCCAGCTCAGTGTTGGGGTGAATTGTGATGGCCAATAGTTTGTTACTTTAGTAGTGGAGAGGGGCTTAAGAAGTAGGGAGGAAAATTGTTTCCATGGACAAAGTGGTTTATCTGTCATCTATTTCATAGGCAATTTGGGCATCTTCTAGGATGGACTGGAGATTTGCAAACAGGCATGGCTGGTGCAGAATGGAACAGAGATGCTTGACTCTTGTTAATGAACATCAGAAAGCATCCATGACCTGAAAAACCAAGCAACTAAACAACCTTGCCTGTGAGCATTAGCTCCTGCTTGAATGTCAGGTGCTGCTTCTTGAATACAGGAGTCAGGTGCTAGAGACAGAAGTTAGCTTGAACTCTGTATCATGGTTCAGTCTTCTGAAAGCCTAAGTTACCAGCCACAAAGCAACATCATTCCCCTGTGGTGTCTTGTTCAGGGAGGTTTCAGCACACAAGGAGCTATGTCCTATGGTGTAAGGACAATATGCACCTAACATAGGTAGTAGCATGTTCTTCATAAGAATTTTAATGCTGTCTTTTTGAGAACCACCGGGTCATTTCTTACTCATGGGTACTATATGGAGTGGGTATAAACTTACAATGTTTATACATTAACATAATAAACCATGATATCAGGTTGCCTAGCTTCAGAAAGAAGAACCAAAATATTATTGTCTCTTTACCACGATATCTGGGATATTTAGTCAGTAGTGTACATAAAGTATCTTGGTTTTCTTAGGCATTAATTACTCCATTTAGGTTTGTTGAATAATTGTTAGAAAATGGTTGATGTGGTTAATTGTCTCCACAGTTGATGAGAGTTTTGGAAACTGAACATTTTAACAGGAATAACAGAAGCTGTGGCACCTTTCCTGTCTTAAGGAATTTTGTAACAGCCACGTTTCTTAATGGCCATACTCCAACACTAGACAACAAGCACTGCTTAGAGCCCACCGGAAAGTCCACAGAGGCTGGTGGCACAGAAGGATGAGTTTGTCCTTCACATTGCTGTTTGGAGTCCTGCTCTCTAGTTGCTGTGTTTCCCATCCTACTTCTGGTCACATATTTTGAGCTAGTGCAAGTACTTGTAGATAGCAGAGTGTTACAGACAAGGTTGAAAACAGGAGACGCCCCTCTAAACTAAGGAGTGTGTTAACAGTGTCTGGTGCTGTCAGAGCAAGAGCAGCAAAAATTTCAAATGTTAGGTATTATGTATGCGTACTCTCTGGCTTTTAGTTCAAAGTATCAAGAAGAATACAAAAGAATATAAAATCACTAGTCAGCCAGCCTGGTGGCTTTTTACAAATCACCTCTGGAGAGATGAAGACCCGGGCACAGGAGTCTTGTGGTATAAAATAATTTTCCTCCTAGCCTGTTTTCTGTACTCAGGGTTGTATTGAAAACATGTTCCAAACCCATTTCAGGGAACACCAGTGCACACATCCATGAAGCAGTTTTCATTGAGACGCAATGGTGGACCAGCTTCAAGGAACATGGAAATCTGTTTCTTGTGAAAACTTTGAAAACTACATGAAGGAATTGGGTAAGCCATATTTATGTGTACATTATACCCAGCATGAGCTATGTTTATATGTATATTATATCCACTAT
This sequence comes from Rhabdomys pumilio, assembly GCA_030674055.1. Classification (NCBI taxonomy): domain Eukaryota; kingdom Metazoa; phylum Chordata; class Mammalia; order Rodentia; family Muridae; genus Rhabdomys; species Rhabdomys pumilio. Next base: position 69,958,169 of record JANHMN010000012.1, on the reverse strand, counting down.
GAGCCATGTTTATGTGTATATTATATCCACTATGAGCCATGTTTATGTGTATGTTATATGCAGCATGAGCTATGTTTATGTGTATATTATATCCACTATGAGCCATGTTTATGTGTATGTTATATGCAGCATGAGCTATGTTTATGTGTATATTATATCCACTAAGAGCCATGTTTATGTGTATGTTATACGCAGCATATGCTATGTTTATGTGTATATTATATCCACTATGAGCCATGTTTATATGTATGTTATATGCAGCAAGAGCCATGTTTATGTTTATATTATATCTAGCATGAAAGATACTTCGGAGACATATGACATGTGTGTGAAATGAAAGTGATCTGGTCCCTTAATTTTTCACATAGAAAAAACCCTGTTGATTCACCACCAAAATGTAGTTCTGTAGAAACTAGATTGAGATTAGTATAATCTCCATGGTCTCACAGAAACTAAATGCACATAGACCATTTATTAAACAGAAAACTATTTTAGTAAATCACTTATGCTAAAGACACACTTTAAAATAGTAACTGTTTTTACAGACCCTGGCTCAAATGTTTAGGGACTTTTGTTTTCTCGCCTCTGATGGCTGCTGGCAATCCAAACATACATACACACACACCACACACCAATAAGTAAACACCAGAAAAATAGATATTTGAATTCATATAGCACGAAGCCTGCTTACTGCAGAAACCTCCTCCTTGGGAAAGAATTGTGCAAATAGAAGGAGTCCTTGAAATCAACAACAGAGGTAACCATTTGTCCATTACCTTCCTCCCAGGAGTAGGAAGAGCCAGCAGGAAACTGGGCTGTCTGGCAAAGCCCACCGTGACCATCAGCACAGATGGAGATCTGATCACCATCAAAACCAGAAGTATCTTTAAAAACAAGGAGATTTCCTTCAAGCTGGGAGAGGAATTTGAGGAAATCACACCAGGTGGCCGCAAAAGCAAGGTGAGGACTACACTTTCAGAGACCTTCAGCGAGCTTGCATATGGATGTTAACTGGAGATACTGTATTAGGGTGCAGCAGCCAGCACACATTTCTAGAGTCTTCTAGACAAACCTTTGCCTAAACACTAAGCCTGAAGATCTTGAAAGCAAATATACATATGATCCCTCTGGATTCTTGCATTTTACCCCTTGGAAGTGTGAGATGTATTTTATCACTTGTTCTAGTTTCATTTCTACCAATGAGCTAAACATTCTGACAGGAAGAAACTTAGAGAGGAAAAAGTTTATTTTACTACAATTCCAGGTCATGGTCCATCATTTCAGGGACATCAAGGCAGGAAGTCAAACAGCTGGTCACATCACAGCCACAGTCAAGAGCAGAGAGAAAACAAACAGACCCTTACCTGCTTTCTTCTGTAGTAGGTTTTCTTCTTTCAGCCTCCCCCACCCAGGTATCTCTCAGCACCGAGGATGAAGGATGGTACCATACAAGGAAGGATGGGGAAGCTGGAGCTTCCTAGATCATCAGGTCAATACCCCACACATACAACAGGCCAACCCGATCGAGACAATTCCTCCTTAAGATTCTTCCCAGGCGGCTCTCGGTCCTGTGAAGTTGGCCAGTACATTTGCCCCTGGGAGGGAGAATAAAATTCTCCTGAGAATGCACACAAGACACTGTGTCTGGCATTGATGCTCCACATTTGAAGAGCAACCTACCCAAACTGGTATTGAACCCTCTCTGCAACAAAAGTGCTCCCTGTCATTCTGTGGGTTTTGCACATGGAATTGTACAATGAACTCAAGTTGTATTAGCTGATATCTATGAGGTGATGACCATTTTAACGAATGAGTCTAAGGTTCTTAATGGCTAAAAACAAAGAGAATCATTGGTAACTCAGAATGGATATGAAGTGTTGGGGTGGAGATGAGGAGGTTTTGTGTGTGTGTGTGTGTGTGTGTGTGTGTGTGTGTGTGTGTGTGTGACAGAGAGAGAGAGACAGAGAGAGAGACAGAGAGACAGAGACAGAGAGAGACAGAGACAGAGACACACAGAGACACAGAGACACAGAGACACAGAAACAGAGAGAGAGTGTGTGTGTTTGTGAGTGTGATTTGTGGCTTTTAATGTCCAGGAACCCAGGCTAAAGGAGGTTTAAACGCCTGTTCTTGCAACTGCACCATTACAAGCATGGTCTCCTAAGTGAACAAGGTAAAGAAAGAGACTCCAGACTCTTCGTTTATAGCCAGAACATGACACACGTAATTTTTCCTTGTACCTCATACCTCCAATAGAAATGCAGCATTTATTTATAATATATACATTACCAATATTTTATTAATTGTGTTATCAGTTTCCATAGAACAGATTTTACATCTCACAGTGGAGTTTGTCATCCATTTCCCAGCACCCAGTGGTTGCTATATAATAGTTGATCAACAATTTTTTTTTTTTTTTTTTTAGTTAATGACCTCAGTTGATCTCTGCTAAGGGTAATAGTCTGATAAAAGGAAGTATTATGCCCTTTTGACAGAAGTTTAATAAACATGAGACTTCAAATGCCAGTACATGTAAATTGAAAAAATTTTGACTGAAACAATAAAGGCATCTCAGATAAAATTGTAAAGAGAAACTAAAGAAGCAAGAGTAGGTAGCACAGACAACGCAACCCTGGGGAATGCTGTCTGTCTGAGGGGGCTTTGCTCTCTTAAGCGTCACTGGGACAGTGAACTAGTCTCCTGTTGTTGAAATGGACACTTACTTTCATTCCATAAGAATAAGACCTTCTCTAGACTGTAAAAGATAAAGTTTCACTTCTTATTCTTACAAACCTTCCTCTCCCCAGAAGAATCATCCAACCAAAGTGCTGCTGGGAAGGTTTTGAAACAAAACAAAACAGTTGTAAATACCATCTTAAATCTGCCTTGGAATTTAGCACTTCTAAGACATCGGCTCTTATGGGCGGACTTAACTTTGGTCTGTTTTACAGAGTACAGTAATTTTAGATAACGACTGCTTGGTTCAAGTTCAAGACTGGGGTGGCAAGGAAGCCACGATCCGCAGGAGGCTGCTGGATGGGAAAATGGTGGTGGTAAGTGCTCTGGCCTTTCCTTGACTCCTGAAACATGTGCCAGAAAAACAGCCCTGTCCCTGACTCAAGCCAGACAAACGAGCCTGGCTTCTCTTCTCTTCCAAGAGTTGGAAGGAAACAGTCACAGGTAACCCTATTTCGTGAGCATTTGAAACTCTTGGGTTGAGAAGTTGATGCTCTAAAAAGAATTTAACAAATAGTGTGTTCCCTGACCTCCCATGAATGAAACTGAGAGCAGAGTTGTGCAGTTAGGGTTTCAACACTGACAGAAGGTTCTTACTCTGAAATTGTCATTGTGCAGAAAAGAAAGTTTTAAGTTAGAGAGGTGAGAAGCCGAAGTGTTGAGGTGGTTCTCCGTGTATGAATGAGTGCAAGCAAGTAAGGGCAAGGATATATTTCCACACAATCCCACGTTATTATTGATGTAACCCTCATGCTAATCCCCTGAGGTAAGGCACACTGTCCAATCTAAGAGTCCAGGAAACAGATTCATACACTGACTTACACAGAGAAAGCTAGAAAGTGCAGAGTGTTGGGAGGAGTGTTGGGATTAGAGCTCTGTTACTGAGTGCCAATCTACCACCCCACCCCAGCCACCCCAGCCATCCATCCCACCCCCCCCCCCCCCCCCCAGCCACCCCACCCTACCCCACCCACCCCACCCTACCCCACCCACCCCACCCTACCCCACTCACCCACCCCACCCCATCACACCCCTCCCCTCCTGCCTTTTTAATCCCTTCTCCTCCCCTCAGGAAGGCTTTCCAGGTCACCCTTCCCACTTCTAGAGAGGGGGCAGAAGCCAGGCACTGATCATTATCCCAGACTCTACCAGCACCAAAATGAAAAAAAAAAAAAAAAAAAAAAAAAAAAGGAAAGAAACAAAGCTATTTCTGGCAATCTCTGATGTAGTTCGACCAAAAGATGCAAACTCTGCACCAAGGAAAACAAAGAGTGCTCTCCTCACTCTCAAGACACAACATTTTTCTTTCTCTAAGGAAGATTGAATTTTTTTTATTTGTAAAAATTTAATTCTTTTACTGAAAGGGCAGGATTAAGAATGAGTCTATAGCTTCTTATAATGACATTAGCCGATAGGCAAACGACGGCTCAATAGTAGCAACTAATGTGTGGTTCACCGAGAAGAACGCTGGACCCCAAGGTGTTAGCACATAAATCAGAACTCTGGACAGATCGTCCCCTCCCTAGGACTCCAGATTCCGCACGTGGTAGACAGGACCTTCTCAGAAGGCTTCCTGAGAGAACCAAACACCATGTCAGTTTGCCTGTTCTTTGAAAACCACACAATGTTACATTTGTGTAAGTTACTTATTTAAAAACCAGACAGTATGTAAGATTGCAAAGATGCTTCAATGTAGAGCCTTAAAATACTTAAATAAAAGCTTCAGATTCCAAACTGTATTTCCTTCTCTTTTCCTATCTCTGAAAATATAATTGCAAACTCCATATATATAGACCCAATATGCATAACCGTATATAAGCAGTCTTTGTATAATCTAATAAAGATCTCTCTCCAAACTCACCAGAATTGGCATATGTGGGCAGTATTTAGTTAATATTTTCTAGGTGTCAATTTGATCAGCTTTGCTGAAATATTTCTATCTTCTATTCCCTAGGAAAGTGCAATGAATAATGTCACCTGTACCCGAACATACGAGAGAGTTTAAGAACACTCCATCTCAAGTCTTGGTGCTCTCAAATTGTCATCCAAACTAATGACGTTGTTCGAATAAAACTCCCAAGAAATATCTTTGAATGCTTGCAAAAATATCAATGTGTGGCTCACTTCTTAAGTTGTGGCTGTGTGATAGAGTCTAACAATTAGATGCCACATGGATCTGACACCTAACTTTGTAGATGGACTAAAAAGGTTCTAATCAGCTCATTGTCTACTCTAATCTTGGGGAATTCAAAAGCAAAAGGTTACAAAACACGTGTTTGTAACTCCTGGATGGAATGCTCTGACATCACTTTTATGAATTAATTTTGTAATTAGTGACAAGAGTTGCATTTGAATCAGTGACAAAGACTTTTGTCTGGGAAGAGAAGCAAAGGTTCAGTTCTTTCTTTTCAACATTTAGTGAAGTCATCTTCCCCCACCACAGCCTTGATACAATGTATAGGACCTAGCTTAAGTTAATAATCATTATTTAGAATATTTAAGTGATATAGAATTATCTAAAGGAGGCATAACTAGCTCTTTATAATCTGGATGGTTTGATTTCTCTTTTTAAATCATATTGTGCAAGTAAGATGCTCTCAACATATTACTAGAAAAGATGAGAAAAAAATGCTCACATTAAAAGCAGATAGATGTAGGCGTGGTCACACACACCAGTGATGCTTAGGAAGCAGAGGTACTGAGACTGTAAATCCAGGCTACATCACAAGACTCCATCTCATTAAACCATAATAAATGAATAAATGAATAAATGAATAGAAAGTCTGAATAATTTAATTAATGTTGAATATTTTCTATCTAGTGAATCTTTGAGAAAGTAATGTTCTACTTAAATAATTGGGTTGATAATAGCCTGAAACGCAAAATAAATGTCAATTCAGATGATAGACTGTGCTCATCTGTCTGGTTCATGGTCTCGGAGGCTTCAGTCCGTAACTGAATGGTTCTTTTGCTTTTAGGCCTGTGGCAAGGTGGGACATTGAGGAAAGGAGTGTGTACTGAAGTAAAGCTATTCTCATGGGCAAAAGAGCAAGGGGGAGAAAAGGGGGAACCAAGGGGCTCAAATCTCTTGAAGAGCAAGCCCCCAGTGACCTAACGCCTCCAGCTGGACCCTAGTCCACCCTTTCCTAATAGCGCTAAAGCTTGGAGACCGAGCCACCATATTCACGTTAGTATTTGGACCTAATTCACACTCCATGACCTAGCACGGATTAGTTTTTGAGCTGAGCTTTAATAATAATTACCATGCTCGACGTTTTTTCTGAGTAAGTGCACCTTCTCTGTGGCACATTTATAAAGACATGGACTAAGAGAGAGCTTAAATGTTTGGTATAAACATCCTCAGCGGATCAACACCAGGGCTGTTACAAACTAAGCTTGCTACCTGGAAATTCATGTTCTTCAGCAGTGATGTGAGACGCTTCCCCAGGAACAAAAGTAATACTTATTAGAGTTTCTTTTGGTGTTTTGTGTGTAATAGCAGTAATAAAGTGCAAACTACGAATGCTGGCAAGGCACTTGGCCTCCAAGCCTAATGACCCAAGTTCCATCCTTAGGATCTGCATAGTAAAAGGGGACAAGGGATCTCTGAAAGTTTTCCTCTGACCTCCACACACATGCTTGTTATACTGCATGCATGTGGGTGCACACACAGACATACATACAGAATAAATAATTGTAAGGAAACATTTTAAAACATGAAAGTATTAACTTGGACTTGTAATGCCTGAGAAATCTACCCTAACCAAAACTCTCATGTCCTGGAGGGATCAGGAAAACAATCTGCCTCAGCTATAGATACAGGAGTAGAGGAGACAACCCAGCAACCCAGACGGCCAAGCCTTGACTCATCAGTCACCTGTGTGAGACAGCTTCCAGGAACTGTTGCTTAATCCACCTCACACAAACAATGGAATCTCAGAGCATGAGGGGTGAAGTCAGATGCAGTGAAGAGAGAGAGAGAGAGAGAGAGAGAGAGAGAGAGAGAGAGAGAGAGATCCTAAGCATCAGATTAGCAGCTATAGCTTAGTGCTTTGTCTATTGAAGACTGCTGGGTGCTGTGGGTATTATTTATTTAGAAATCGTTCACACTGACAGAGTGTGGCATGACTTGGAAATACACTCTGGAGATCCTGTAAGACTCTAGCAAGCAGAGCCTTGTGATTGGCAGAACAGTGAAAATTTTAAACTGATTGGTCTTTAGGGAATGGGTGGCAAGGACCTCTCTTGTCTGTGTGTGGCCATTGGTCCACTTTCCGATTGCTCTGGGCCCCCTCCCCACCCTCAGCTCAGTCCCCACTCCCTGTGGTCTGAGGAATGTTAATTAGCCTCTGTCTTCTGGAAGGGAAGGGTGCCTAAGCTTTCTATGACCTTTCTTTTCCAGGAGGGAAGGGATCTGGTGAAATTTTCCTCTTCAATCCCAGAGTAGAATTCTTTATTCAACAACGGAAAGAGCTGAGGTGTCCTAGAAAAGGAGGTACCAGGATTCCTTTTGTCTTGTGTGATCTCCTCTTAGCAAATGCTGTCAGCCATGTCTCATCCTTACGACAAAAGCAAAGAAAGACAGTCAGAGCTCTAGACGACTTTAAGCAGAATTGGGTTTTGTTTATTTTGCATTTTGTTTATTTTATTGTATTATTATTAATTTTTGACACGGTCTTTCTACGTAGCCTGAGCTGGCCTAAAACTCTCAGAATCCTCCTCCTCAAGCCTCATGTATGTGAGGACTACAAATGTGACCAGCACAGCTGGCTAGATTTGGGGGCGTTTGGAGGTGGAATCTCAGGATATTGTTCATGCTGGCCCTGAATTTCTGAGTCGAGCCATCCTCCTGTCTCAGTTTCCTGAGAAGCTGGTACATACTGCCTTGACTAGAATCAAGGTGTTCTCTGGAGCCCACCCTGGCAATGAAGCATGAAGTTCTGCTTGGGTTTTGTTGTTTGGTTTTTGTTTGTTTGTTTGTTTGTTTGATTGGTTGGTTGGTATCTGTACCTTATACACTGGAAGAAATTATGTAAATAATTGTCTAAAGTTAAATACATACATGAGTCTTGCTGTCAGGGACTCATTTAAGCTTTATGGCAAAAGAGCTGGACCTTCGTCACTCAAGAAATGGGGCTTCTTTGCCTAAAACTTACGGCTTAATTTTAATTACTAACAATAATCACCTTTCTAGCGATGGACCTTTCTTCCAGTGTATAAGGTACAGATACCAACCAACCAAACAAACAAAAACCAAACAACAAAACCCAAGCAGAACTTCATGCTTCATTGCCAGGGCGGGCTCCAGAGAACACCTTGAAAATTACCTTTCTACACTTCCTGTTCAATAGTCCTCACTTTCTGTGGGCTATACCCCCAACCTTTTCAGACTGTGATTTACCTGCCACAGTTGTCGCTAGGAATTAGACACTCTGCACCCCAGTGCTGTAACAGTAATGCAGAGTGACACGGAAGAAGATACAGTCATTGTGTAAAGTTGTGGTGAAGTAATGACATAAAACCACGTCACATAAAGGTTGGTCTTTTTTTTTTAAGAAAAAATCTTTACCATGATGCAGCTAACACCCACTGAAGGCCACTTGTCAAAGCACACAGCTAATGGTAGACTTCACATACTTATAAAACTGTCGATCATAATCTACTTGTAAAACGCTATTATCACGTCTCCTCTGCCTGCAGAAACCTGTATTACTATGAATCGAGTGTGCATTGCTTTTCTTGATTTAGAGTAATAGATTGTGTGGTTCTTGAACACTGAGCACCCAGTTGTCAACGGTGGAACACCTGTGAAAGACTGTATTGTGCTTGACAGTCTTTGCATTGCTTACTCCTTTACAGAGTGACTAAAGTGTGTTTCAACACGATGAGGTTCCGATAGCCCTGAACTGCAAACACTTGGTTACTTCAGAACAGCCCAGCCAGAGTTACTTGTAGTGCTCCCTTCCTCTGCAACATTGTCTCGCACCATCTGTGACTTGCCAGACAGTTAAAAATTATGTTCCCCACTCCCATCCAGTATTAGCTCTCAAATACATCTTAATAAAAAAGATTTAGGCTGGAAACAGCTCAGTGTAAGAGCATTTGCCTAGCATGTTCATGGCCTTGGATTTGACCCCTAGTACCAAGTAAACAAAGCATCCTCAGGCTGTCATAAACAGGAAGCCTCAAATTCCTGACGTGAGCTTGTACCAGTGATGTGCCCCACACACAGATGAGGGCTCCAGGGGTTGTACCACTCAGTAATGTGCAGGATGCGCAGATGAGAGCTTTAGGGGTTGGAGACTTGTTTCCAGTGCCCTTGCAGTCACAAGGGTCAGGGTTGCTCTTGTGTCATAAACAGCTACAGCATGGGTGAAAATATTTGAAGCAGATGTTTTTGAAGATTAGAACATAGGAAATCCAAGACCTTGAAGCCTTAGGAGAAGAAAACATTTGAAATGGACCCCACCACAGACACAGCTTTTTGCTTAGCCAGGGCTTTAACGATAGTACTGAGACCCATGGCAGTTTGAATAGAATTTTAAGGCATCTGGGAGAGGGGGGAAGGCTTCTGGAAAGCAGGGTGGCTACAGAAAGTGGAAAGCCCCAGTCAGTGGTACACAGTGCCTTGTGTGTGTGTACATGCAGTGAAAACTTCAGCAAGGCCAGGGAACAAATGGCCAAGCTGCTATGGAATGGGCCCTCAACAGACCCCAAAGAGGGCAGGAAATAAAGCAGAGGCTAGGTAGAGCACTCTGCGCACTCAGCATCTGGAAGAGAGCCAGAAGTGACTTGCCTCGGCAGTAGAACTACCCTATTCCTAAAGTAAAAGCTATGCCAGAGCCAGCTTAATTAAACCTAAGGCCCCAAAAAAGAGAGGTAAGCAGTGCTGGAAGAGTTAGATATGATGTAAATACGTTGCATGCTTTTACAAAAGTCTAATAACTAAAAAGATTATATTAAAATAAATTTAAAAAGAATAAAGAAAAAGGAACAGTGAGCCACACTCCTTAAATGAAGACGTAGCAGGCACTCAATAAGATTACATTTGTATCCGTGCACCATGTTACAAAAGACAAGACGCAGGCAAACAAAGTCTGTAAGTGGAAAACCATCTTACTTTGAAACAGATCCAGAAATGACAGCAACGATGGAGTTAGCAGACACGGACTTTAAGTTATAAATAAGTATACTCAAACCCTGGCAGATTTAGTGAACTTAAGCATAATGAGATTAGTGGAAGATGATAAAACACCGATCTAAAGCCAATGGAATATTAGAAAGAAGCCCTTGCAACATAGGTTAAAAATGGTTAGCCCCCTAGGGAAGAAGTTAGCAGGCCTGAAGACACAGCAGAAGACTCTCCTGAGGCTGGCCCACAGACTGATATAAAGACTGGCCAGTGCTTTGAGCTAAAGAGAGCCCCTTATTCAGATGTAACGATTTTCCTGGAAGCCACAGCCAATGACAATTTGATGCGAAGGAGCCCTCCTTCCAGGGTGGGGCTGCAGCCATAAGTCCTCAGGAGCCCCTGAAAGTGGTGGTATATTAGGTAATATGCCACACCAGCCACCAAAAATTCTTCTTGGAATAATCCAAATTTAATGATTCAAAGAAATGTTGATTTATACAAATCTCTTCTATAAAGCTCATTAGAAAAGAAAAAATGTGTGACTGTTTTGTTTTACTATCTATGATTCAGAAAAGGTTTCTTAAATCTTTCTCTACATTTACAGATATTTTACAAATCAATTTGCATATGACCTTATGTTATTTAAAAACAAAACTGACATTCCTCATCGATAAATTCCAAGGAAAAGGAGGTCATTTGGTTTTGTTTTGGGTTCACTGAGCTTCCAGGAGGAAGAACAAGGCTTTGCCTCCCTGGAAGTGCTGGGCAAGTGAATCAAGGAAGTTTCTTGGGCTTCCTTAAACATGAAGTAGTGTTTCCCACAGGTTTCCTCAAGGTGGCGCTATGTAGAGTAGTAAGGGTCACCTGTGTTACTCAACACCGCCTTGATATATGAACCAGTTTTCTTTCATCCTTCAAGGCTTTAAAGAACTTTCCATTTTTTTCTTTTGAATCTGTCGTTCTTGCCCCCACCCCATGTTAGGATTGACCCCTGATTATTGGCCATTCAAGACACATTCTGCATCTCTTTTCTCTTGGGTAAATACGTTAACCTGGAATGGCTGGGTATCTGGTAAATGTACACTTGATGTTGAAGAACGTGCTCTCAGGCAGTCCCGTCAGCACTGCGTGAAATATCCATTTTATCACCTCCTTGCCAACAGACAGCACAGTCTTAACTTTGATCTGTTCTGACAGGTCATGCCAGCCCTTTCCAAACCGTCAATTTCTTGGGTTTGAAATATTTTTCAGTATTTTACAAATTCCCCAAAACTTAGGACGTTTATATATGAAGGCAAAATACAAGACAGTGAAGAAAAAAATTGGTTTTCTATGGAGTGCCTGGAGTAAAATCGTAGTTACTTGTTTTCCAAAAGTTTACTCCCACTGTAAGATTTATGCTTTTAGTGTAAGCCTTTCCTCATTCTCCCGCCTCCCTGACAGCGGCTATCAGGAGTCCTCAAACGACACTGTTTTCTCTGGCTCTTCAAAAGACTTTCGGTCTTCTGTGTATCTTTGAAAGCAAGATATTGCTGGGAAAAGGACTAGGTTAATTTCAGTAATTTCTGAATGCTGAATGAGTCCAGGCTCCACAGGTCCTGGGGGATGGAGTGTAGACAGTTGTGACAGAATGGGAGTGGGGTGGGGTGTAGTGGGGGTGGGGTAGGGGTGCAGTGGAGGTGGGGTGGGTGGGGTGGGGGTGCAGTGGAGGTAGGATAGGGTGGGGCTATTAATGCAACTGGCACCCTGGGAGGATTTTCTCTCTTCTCTGCCCCCTTATAAAACTCTTCAGGTTATTCTTAAATTCAAACATTTGGCGGGAACAGTCCTGTTCCACTTTGAAGAGATTGCCAGACAAGGCCTTTGTATTTTCAAACTCCCAAGTCTACACAATTGTCCATCCGAGAAGAAATTAACACAAATATAAAGTAAGTATGTTGACTATGACAGACTAAGGCAGTGTTTGTCAACTCTGTGCTCACGGAGTAAATCTTTTAACGTTTTATTGATTCTTTGTGAGTTCCACATCATTCACCCCAATCCCACTCATCTCCCTCTTCTATCTGACCTCTGCCCTTGTAACTTCCCCCACAAAGAAACTTTAAAAAATAAACCAAACAAAGCATAGCAAACCTCGTCGTGGAAGCTGCAGTGTGTCACAGTGTGTCCCACAGCCCTTTTGTGCACACAGCTTGTAAATGCTCATTGTACTGAATCACTGGTCTGGTTCAAGCCTCTGGCTTCTGCTGCACTACGGATACCGGATCCCCACTGGGACTCCTCTCCTATCTCGTGCTGTTGCCTTGTGTCATGGAGACCCTGCAGCTTTGGACCTGCAGGGCTGGCCCCTTCATGTGCTCCAGCAGTTCATAGATGAAGTGAGATTTTGGGGTGGCCCAACTCAAAGTCCTGGATCTGGGTTTGTGTTGTAGCTAAGTTGTCCAGCCTGCCAGCTCTCTCACACCCACATCACCAGGGTGAGCTCTCCAGCACTGCTCAGGCTAGCTCACTCAATGCTGCAGCAGGGTCAAGCTCTTTTGCTCTCATGCCCTTGGGGCAGACTCACTGGAGCCTTCACCATTAGGGCCAGCTCTCCCAACTGCCTCAGGTGGTGTTGGGGGTCATCTCCCCTGTGCCCATACTACCTCATAGCAGGAGTGGCAGGGCCAGCTCTCCCTCACTCATATCCTCAGGGCCTGCTTAAGTCCCATCCCCACACCACGGCCAGCTCTACTGTACTGCTCAGGAGAAATATAGGGCCCACTCTTCTGAATGAGAAGTAGGACCAGCTCACCAGAGTGTAACAGCAAGTAAGAGACAGGGTCAGCTCTGCACAACCCCTGGACATCACCATGATCTCAGGCAGCAGCCCAGACCAGGGATGTCCACATGGTCTTTAGTGGTAATATGAGCCACAGACATTGACACAGACCTCTGCTGAATGGCCATGGGCCCAGACATGAGCTGGGACTTCAGACCTTGGGTGGCCGTGCAGGCCACTCACAACAGGCTCCTCCTCCCCACCCTCGAGTCTCCAGTTCCATCTCTCCACAATGCTCCAGCTGCTCCGCTCCTCTCCTTCTCCCACCTGTCCACCACACTCTGGCACATGGTAGCAGCTCCTGCTGCGGGCAGGCCAAATGATTGGTGGGCCTCTGGCTGTCTTCACCTGCCCACACCTCATGGCAGGGCAGCAGGCAGGTCTGTCGGTATCCTCCTCCTACCAGAGCATTGTGGTGTGGTTGTAGGGGGAGCTTTTTTTTGTCGGTTGTGGCATGGTGGTGGGCAGGTCCCCAGATGTCCATAAATATTAAAAATATTTAAAGTAAAAATATTAAAATTTAAAGGAGAAAAGTATATTCAATTGATTCCTTAGATACCATCCCCTGCCCCCAGGTTGTAAATAATGTGTTCTATTGTGGTGGTTCTCAACCTTCCTAATGCTCTGACCCTTTAATACAGTTACACATCCCTTTAATACCGTTTAATACATCTCTAAGTGACCCTTTAACACAGTTCCTCCTGTTGTGGTGACTCCCAGCCATGAAACTGTTCTTGTTGCTGCTTTATAACTATAATCTTGCTACTGTTATGAACCATAATGTAAGTATCTAATACACAGGATATATGATATGCAACCCTAAAGTGGTTGTGACCCACTGGTTGAAAACTCACGTTTTATCTTCTTTTTGACTAATATTCAAATTGAGGAGTTAACATGGATTCAGCTTCAGGAAGCACTTAGATAAAATTTGGGCTATGAACAAATGAAATTCTACTAAGAAGCAGGAGAACATTAACTGCCTTATGGATCAAAGGTGGTCCATGTTAGAGGTGTATTGGAAGAATACCAACAGCAAGCATAAAGAAAGGAGCCTTTCACCACGTAAAGCTATGGCTTCCTGCTCCTAAAGAAGCCATTTCATAGCAGACCCAGAAGGGCTGTCAATGGGGCCCTCACTGAGAGCATTATACACAGCTCCAGCTGGGAGTGGGCATGTGGAGCTCAGACAGACTCAGCTCAGACTATGTCAAATGTCATTGACAATGACCTTTTTTTGGCCTCAGGGTATTTAATGTAGTCTCTGAGGGAACAAAATACCAGGTACTCGGTCCACAAAGGAATTTTCTCTTCCTTGCAAACTAGAGAAATATTTGCCACTGACACTTGGGAGTAAGCAGAGAAACTCTTTTGCTATCCCTGAGTCACCTGAATCAAATCAGCAAACATGTCTAAGCCTCAGTAAAAATGTAATGACAATTATGGTGTCACAGGGTTCTTGAGAAGATTAAGACATTAACACACTTAGAATGTGTCCCGGTACATAGGACACACCATGTTCACTTGACGTATAGCTATTACTAGACAGCAACTATGACTTATTACCTCTTGGCTCTAATGGAAACACAGAAACAAAGTGAGTGAATACTCCAAAATAAAATTGATGAAATTAAAATCTCTCCTACCTTAAAATTACCTTATATACCTAATTTTGAGCTGGAAATAATTTCTACCTCAGCTCCTTGCTTGTATTTCTACCTCTGTGGCTCTACCACTGTCAGCGTGTGGTTTCTGTTTTCCTGTCTTTCATGCATTCTTTCTTGCTTCTTTCCTTTGGGCTTTTATCATCATCATCATCATCATCATCATCATCATCATCACTATTATTACTATTACTATTACTATTATTTGGCAAGGGGGCAAGAGGTTGGGACAGGGTCTCCCTGTGTAGCCTTGACTGTCCTGGAACACACTCTGTAGACCAGGCTGGCCTTGAACTCAGAGATCCACTGCCTCTGCCTCCTAAGTGCTGGGATCAAAGGTGTGCACAACGACTCTCCAGCAACACCCATGTTTGTGTGGGTTCTGGGGGGATTGAACTTGGATCCTCATACTTCCAAGGCATTCTCTATACCAACTGAGCTATTTTCCCTGCCCCTCTTCCTTATTTTTATGAACATTCTTCTGCCTCTGTCCAGGGACTTTGCTTCATTTTGCTCATGCAAAATGCCCTTTTCTGTGTTCTATGGTTATGTGCTCTCCCCACCTTTTCCTCCCTTCCCTTCCTCTTCTCATAATTCTCACATACTCCAGACTGGTTCAAACTTACTATATAGTCAAGGATGACCTTGAACTCCCAATCTTCCTTTCTTTATCTCTTGAACATTAAGATTGCAGGTGTGGCTACCATGCCTGGCTAATAGAATGGTGGGAATTGAACCCAGGGCTTCATGCATGCTAGGCAAACACTCTGACTGAGCCATAATCCCAGGCTCAATGTAATTAACTCTTCTAATATGATCTTCGTTAGTTAGGGCACAGTTTAGACCTTTCATAAAATGGAAACACAATGTTTCTATTACTTCATGTTTCCAATTCTGGGATGCTTGCCAACATTAGAGCTACTGAAGTAGGAGAGACTTAGAGCAACAACTGGGTCTTCAGACCCATAATTTTCAGAAGAATCTGTCATTTAGACATATATGCCAAAGCATAGTGTTAAAATAAATAATTTTATGATTTATGTAAATTTTTTGTTTGTTTTTCGAGACAGGGCTTCTCTGTGTAGCCCTCGCTGTCCTGGAACTCACTCTGTAGACCAGGCTGGCCTCAAACTCAGAAATCCGTCTGCCTCTGCCTCCCAAGTGCTGGGATTAAAGGCTTGTGCCACCACTGCCCGGCTATATAATATTTTAATGATAAATTTGGTATTACTTTTACATAACTGTGCCATTAAATAGCCTTGTCTATTTCCTGTAATTTCCTTGATCAGTTTTCTTCGTTGCTACAGTGTTATCAGCAGAATAGACTAAAAGCCCCAGGTTACCATTTCCTTTTTATTTAAATTTAATTCTGAGTGTAATTTTATTATTTTAAAACCAATTTACAGCGTTTCATGAAACTATAAAACATTTACAATTATTATTTTCTTTTGAGAATAAAAATAACATTGTTAAATAACTCATAGGCAATGTTAAGTATATTGATCAAGGATATGACTGAAAATTTATATGCTTGTATTCTCTTTTTAATAAATAAACAAGTGTAAGAAAGCATAACGGCCACTGCAGTCACCATCATCATCAATCCTTATGTAGTCACTCAGTGTCTTCATTCATCTTAGTCTCTGACAGTTTTCATTCGGTTCCTCTGAGGCGTAAGCAAAGCGCTGGTCACGTAACAATGAGAGCTCAGAAGCTAGCTGAAGAGAAAACACTGGGAAGTCACGGTCACTGCTGTAAATACAGCTTCCCATGTTTGGTCGTAATCTAGTTAGTAGGTGGATTCCAGACTCTCCACCGCTTAGAAGGTCTACCCTGTAAGAGAAGGAAGGTTGAAGAAGAGGTTTACTCTGAGTTCTGATCTGACTTCTGATTCTGTTACCAGGTGAAGCTGACAAGGGCTCAGAAAGACATCTCTGTCTTTACTCTATGAGATGGGAGATAGCTCCCCACAGTGACAGACAGCTAATGTCTTCATTAGGTACAGTAACAATGTGTACAGCTTATTGGACATTTGAAATCTGTGAGAATCTTAATGTCTTAAAATAAAAATTAAAAATTAAACTTTGTGAAGAGTGTTTCTAGTATTCTTTCTTGGAACATTCTCCCAGAAAAATGTAAACTTTTGGGACTTCTAAAACAGTCTATTCAATTTTGCCCATAATTGAAAAAAAAATTGAACGTTTAAAGTTATATCAAAAGCAGTTTTTAATATTAATATTATCATGGTAGAAGGAACCTATGAAGGCAAAAATTGCTAAGACCCATTACAGTTATAATGCTTTATTGACCTAGTAACTGCCAATATATTTGCTATTTGATTCTCCTATTACTAAACCTTTGGTTCTAATACTTTTAAGACGTTATGCAGTTCTAGTAAACTCTTTAGAATAACAATGCTGCAGGATGTATCCTTTCCTTGTTTTCTAGTTACTTGATTGGTCATGACAAACAGAATATTTTCATGTCCTGGCTTTCTTAGCTCCCTCTCCCCAGTCCCCACCCTTTCCTGCTTCCCTTTCTTACCGGCACATTCTGGAACACACCAACAATGACAAGTGGGTGCTCAACAAACCTGGTTATGGGATAAAAACAGCTCTGTGCTTGTAAATTGTCTTAGTATTCGATCTTCTGAGCAATTATGGAGAATAATGAAGTTAAGATAGTGGGAGACCACTGACAAGATGGGGGACGGACTTTGTCAGGCACGGGGTTCCTTCTGCCTGTCATCTCTGTTTCTCACAGTGCACACAGCACACTGAACTTCCAGAGAGACACTGGGATTTCACTCTGTATGCCCTTGACTTTCAGTCTCTATGAAATTGCTCATTAAGGGGGAGTGAGGACCACACTAAGGTAAAACTAGGTTAAATAAAAATTTACATGACTTTTTTTTTGTCAGTTTCATCAACAAAACCAGTCCCTGCTCTCAATATGTGTCATACTGTAGTGTGAGCAAATTTGATCAGCCCAAAGCCATTGCTGTCTCAGGCTGCATCACTGATGGATGCTCTAATGTGCCGAGAGTCAGAAGGCACAGAAGATAAAGTCTAAGCAGGGTCAGCTTCACAGAGACCTAGATTTTAAATTACATTCTGGGGAAGGAATTTGTATAAATACTACAGAGCAGGAATAACTACTCAGAAAGGATTCATAGAAAACTTTATGATTAAAAATATATAATCGAACGGTCAGCTCTAGAAAGGTTGGTTATCAAATAATAACTAGATAATCAGACCAACTTTCGAGATCTAGATATTTTTTTTCCAAATAAAATATCTCTAGGGAAATAAAGTAACTAAGATCAAAATACCCAGAGAGACAAAATTGGATGACAAGCCCTTAATCTGGCATACATTTTTCATTACATAGGCGATTCTTTATGGTGATTTTTAAACTCAAGATCTTACTATGTAGTCCTGGGAGACTTGCAATCTTCCTGCCTCCCAAGTGCTAGGATTATAGGTAATTATCAATATGATTTTGAATATGGGTTGGTGAAACAGATTGTGAATAACAGCAGTGCTCATGGAAGCCAGACAAAGACTCTGGATCCCCTAGAGCTTAAGTTATAGGTGAGTGAGCCATCTGATCTGGGTGCTCAGAACCAAGAAAAGTATTCACGATTACTCAGAAGCCATCTCTCCATGCCCTAAATAGGAACATTAAAAAAAATGATAGGGTTTTGACCTCATATCCTAGAAAATTCATCTCAGGAGCTGGGGACAAAACCTGGGGTTTGCATTTCTACAGGCTTTTCAGACAGTCTTCAAGTGGGGAATCTCATTTGGGAGCTGGTGGTTTAAAACAGGTCACCCATGAACAGACCGCTCCACATTCCTATGTCAGGAAAAAAAAATCTTCTCAACTTTTCTTTAGCTCTGGGTAGACAGACAAATATTTATTTTATCTCATCTTCGGCATTCCTTGCCCACCTCTCTGGTTTCCAGAACCTCTTTCCAGAGCCAGAAAATCGAGGTTTGCTATCATGGAGTTTGCTGGGTCCATCTCCCTGACTCCGGACACCTCGCCTACAGCTCTTGCAATAGTGAATCCCAGGGAAGACCTGGTAGTGGTGAACGTTGTGAGCATCGACTTAGGAGGCATCGTGATCAGGTTCAGTTCATCCAAATTTAGAGGCCGCACAATAGAGGGAAATCTAATGAAAAATCTTGTCAACAGTCCATGTTTAGGTGTGGTGAATGGGAGACTTGGAAATGTGGGACTGGCTGCTGCCATGTTTTGTTTTGTTTTGTTTTGTTTTTAAGAACATATATAGCCCAGGGTAGCTTTGAATTGATGGCAATCCTTCAGTGTTGAAACTATTAAAAAAAAAAAAGTAAAGTAAATAGGGTAAGAAAACTGTGGCATACCCCAGTAAATATTTTAAAATATTTTTAAATACAGTAAATGTAATTTTTAAAATTAGAAACATAAAACAAGGGCAACGCGAGTGGTGGAGGGGCTTGGGTACTGGTTTCTCAAAATTTGTGACTAGGAGACAAGACTGAGGTTCTACTGCAGAGAGAGCCGTTCCCTTCTTCCTTGCAAACTCTCCAAAGCTCTCTTACTAGAAGCCTGTGGACTTCTTCCTCCAGGATGAATGAAGCCCAAACTGAGCTGTACCTAGTGCTTCCTTGAAAAACTTCCGGTAAGAAATTTTCTTCCATCATCTCCATTTAGAAGCCAAGAACCCTTCCTCACCCAATATATCTAATAGAAAAATGATCTAAAAGGCACAGTTGCTCCCCAAAAAGGAGGGGTCAGAGCTGCTTGAGGGGTGATACCTAGTGGAATGACGTTCGTTCTGGTTTTGTTCCCATGGCCATGCTTCTGTTTCATAGCGAGTCCTGTAAACTACGACCTTGCGACATTCCGAAGGATCAGTGTCTTGACCATGAGCCATAAGGCCTCATTAGATCCTAATACCATGGACAAAAAGTCTCCTCTGTTACTGGCTTCATGTATGTGTGTGAGTGTACCTGCACGTATGTTGAGGATCAAACCCAGGATCACACACATTTGGGGGGCAAGCACTCTACAGTTGAGCTCCACGCCCCACCCTGACTTTGTTCTTGTTCAAATTTTTGAAAATATTGCTGATACAAAGGGAGCCTTAGGAAAGAGAGCCAGACAATGAAAGCTCTCACCTGTTTAAGCTGCTTCGTTGGGAATTTTTCTTCTGCCCTAACTCTCATCCCATGCCTCCCCCAAACAGCCCCACAGTTCTTACAAATGACATTCTTTTCAGATTTAGTCAACCTGGCAGATGAGCAGTGGAAATGATGATATTTCTTTTCTAAACTGGAAACACAGGCATTACCTGGACAAAGGGAGTTCCCTGAATTTCTGAAGCCAATGAGGAAGGAGGGAGAAAAGAATTCTGATGCAATTGATTAGATCAAAGGCAATTCTTTGTCCTGTGTCAGGAGGTTCTCTGCATAATGTCTCCCTTGTTAGACACTGAGTTAAGTGTTGTGGTCATCTTGGC
This sequence comes from Rhabdomys pumilio, assembly GCA_030674055.1. Lineage (NCBI taxonomy): Eukaryota > Metazoa > Chordata > Mammalia > Rodentia > Muridae > Rhabdomys > Rhabdomys pumilio. Next base: position 69,938,307 of record JANHMN010000012.1, on the reverse strand, counting down.
CGTTCTGTCTCAAGGCCATCAGTTACTGGCAGCAAAGGGTGAGAGGAACCATCTTTCATCTTAGATCTTCCTGTGGTTCATGATGTGAAATTACAACCTCGCCATCCCTGTATAATTACACTAGGAAAGGTCAGAGCACTAATTATTTCATTTATTCAAGCAGCAGCAGCATAATTCACCAGGAAGACAATCTTAGGCAATGGTTTCTAAATCTGAGTAAGCGTCCAGACCCTGAGGGTACCCTTGCTCTGTCAGGCCTCTGCCCAACTGTGGGTTGTCACATCTGCAGAGGGATGGAGCCTCTAAGACTATTTTTAAAAAGTTCCAAAGCTAGTTAAGGGATGAGTTCTGAGTAAGAACCAGTTAATGGCCTCTTGTGGGGTTCTCAGTCTCCTATTGTGGGGGAGGGTGTAGACGTGCGCATTCATGTCCAGTTCCAAGGGATTCTGACTGCTGGCTAAGGTCCAAGAGTGGACATTCCTAATGACCTACAAGCTGCTGCTGGGTAGGTGGCCAGAGCACTACACTGCTCTGTGTGGCAGAAAGGAGAGGAAGGGGAAAGGAACACAGGCCATTTACGGGCTCATCTGTCACCTGTCTCAAAATGTCTCTGATGCTGCACCTTTAAGTTGCTGTGCTTTCCCATCAAACATCCCTGTGACCTTCCTGCCTCTCATGACCCTGTGCCTTCTCTGCTTCTACGTTAGTTCTGACTTGTGCTGTTAGCTCCAATTTTATATTTTTGCTGTGGTTATTTTTACATAAGTTTTTGCTTTTCTACTATGCACTATTTTCAAGAATGCACTGTAATTTTCCCATGCCAAACCAAGATTGTCTGGGTTCAGCCTCGACACAGGATTTGGGTTCTCAACTGGAAGCAGAGATATTTGGAAGGCACATAATAAATACACACGGACAACTTTTCAGTACAAACTGACAGGCAATTTTTTAAGGCTTTAAGTTACTCTCTTTCTCTGTGTCTCTGTGTCTCTGTCTCTCTCTTTTTCTCGCTCTGTCTCTCTCTCTCTGTCTCTGTCTCCCTCCCTCTGTCTCTCTCTCAGCAGCACACACTTTCACTCCCTCCTCAGGCTGGAGGTTGTGCTCTCTCATTTGCTCCCTTTCTCACACTCACACACTCACTCCATGCGTTCTTCTTCCACACACACCTCACACTCTCCTCACTCCACACTCGCCCTCCATGCACACCTCACATTCTCTCTCTCCTCACATTCTCTCTCTCCTCACATTCTCTCTCCTCACACTCTCTTACACACTCCTCTCATGTGTTCTCCTTTCACTCACACATATACCTCACACTCTTTCTCCCCACTCTCTCTCTACACTCCACAACCCCTCTCACCTTTAATTTGTCCCAATCTTTTATTGATACTCTAAAAGCATGTAGAAAAAAAAAACGTTGTATGATCATTGCCAAATCAAATTCAAAAGAATAACCATATCCCACAAATAATCAAGAATTAGAATTGTTCCCCAAAGCTTCAAGCTTCCCTTATTCCCAGGCCTGTGGCCAAAAATAGTAATAATTGCAAACTTATCATTATTTAAACTTTAACTTTTAACTTATTATATTTCAGAGCTCTGAGCTCCGAGGTCAGCTACTTGCATTTTCCTGTGAAGCTCTAATGATAAATGACATGGGCAAAGCAGCCAGGCAGTGGCCAGAAAGAATCAAATTAATCCTTAACTCAGCAGTTCCGCTAGCTTTCTACTTCTATGCATTGCTCACAATGACTCTCCTAAGAGTCCCAGTATTTTGACTTAGCTTTACTAATATATAATTTTATGCATTCTTATCCATACATATCCAAAGGAGACCAGGAACTACTCTTAATTGTTGTACAAAACTCATTTCATAACTTCAATAGTTTTATCCTTTCTGAATTAAAGTATCCTGTGTTTGTGTTCCCTTATTCCATGATTGTGTCTCCTGCACTAATGCCTTTTCAAAATTTCGATAAGTTCCTTCACTTTCTGGTAATGGACCCTGTATGGCTTTAGCAGTACATGGCTCTGTTTCATTTTCTAATATTTCTAAACATGATTTATTCAGATTTTCTTTGCAAACCAAACAGTAATCTGTAACTACCACTGTGCAGATACTACGTTGTTTCCAAGATGAGGGCACACAGCATGCACCTGGGCCATTAGGACTGTGCTGTGCTGGGCCCTATGCCTCAGTTTTTAATTGTTTAGGAATCATTACATCAAGGAACATCTAGTTTCACAGAATTCACCAGAGTAGAAGGAGAAAGAAGTAAAAAAAGTCAGATATAATAGAATAATTATGCACAACAAGGCCAACTGAAAAGCAGTCACACACAAATGAGATCTATACAGCTGCTGTCCTGGGCTAAGGTTAGGAGAAATGGGAACAACTGTTTTTTACATAGAGTTGCCATGGACTACCGAGATGTCTCCATCCCAGACTACTTCAGGCAGTCTCTTATTTCAGATGGTGGGTCCCCTGGAGGGATGTGTCTCCTGCATCTCAGGTTCCCAGACACCATTCTCTTTACAAAGAGCTGCCACGGGCTTCTGAGATGTCTCCATTCTGGACTGCCTCTGGAAGCTTCTGTCATTGTATGCTGTCCCCAGCACATGATTATTGTGCAAAGAATGTGAAGAATTTTTTCTTCCTTCCTTAGTTCCTTTGTTCCTTCCTTCCTTTCTTTTTATTAAATTATTTACATTGAGAATGTTGACTCCCTTCCTGGTCCCACCTCCCAGAGTTCTTCACACCATCCCCTCTCTTCTTTGCCTCTGAGAGGGTGCTTCCCATATACCCACCCACCCACTCCCATCATGTACCTACTCCCTCACCTTATGCCATGCCCCACATCCCTCTTCCCTGAGTCATCAAATTTCTACACGATTAGGTGCATCCTCTCCCACTGAGGTCAGACAAGACAGTCCTAGCTACACATGTGTCAGGGACCACAGATCAGCCTGTGTATGCTCTTTGATTGGTGGCTTGGTCTCTGGGAGCTCTGAGGGGTTCAGCTAATTGATACTGTTGTTCTTCCTATGGGGTTGCAATCTCTTTCAGCTCCTTCAGTCCTTCCCCCAACTCATCCATAGGAATGGGGCCACCCGCCCATCTTCAGAACTTTTGACCCAGAATTGTTTCTGTTTAAAGGAAATGCAGAAACAAAAATTCAGCAGAGACTGAAGGAAAGGCCATTCAGTGATGGGCCCAATGTGGGATCCATCTCATGTGCAGGCACCAAACCCTAACACTATTGCTGATGCTGTGCTGTGCTTGCAGACAGGAGACCAGGATGTGAAGACTTTATCATTGCAGCCCTGCCTTCTGTGCTGACTCATGGATGATCAGAGGGCAGCATGAGGAAATGCCTCTGCCTGCAGCATCCTCTCAGTGACTATTGTACACTTCAACTCTCAACTTTACCCTAAGGTGCAACATCCTTTGCACCCTCTCCATCACCCACCCTCTCAGTAGGAGTGTCAGTCCCCTAACTCTTGGGTACTGAGAATATTACTTTTAGTACATCTGTCTATTTAAAGTTTATCCTCCACAGCACAGGGGCACCAAGTTTTGTAATTGTCCCTAATATCATCAAGAGTAAAAGGCACAGTGGTAGCCATTCTATGTCATGAGAAGGTACTCTGCTTTATGGTATATATGCATTAATTCACTGAATGTGAATTGATGCATCTGTGCTTATGGAAAACAGCTGTCTGGTGTGAGAAGAGAAAAGAGTCCCATCTCACAGGTGCTACATACAAGGCAGAGGCACTTCCTAAATACTTGTTAAGAATGAATGAATGGTAATACATAATGATGTATCTTTGAGAGAATTAAATAATTTTGACTGTTGTGACTCATAAAGTTGTCTTCAGGGACTCCGGGCAGGATTTTCAATTGTAGAGGTGGGGGAGGGAGGAAGAGAGAAGATTTGAACTGTTTAGAAAGTTAGTTCTCCCATTATAAGCCTCTGTTGGACTCAAAGATCTAAAACCGGGGGATGCGCTCCTGCAGAAACACTCACAGATGGGGATTCGCTGCAAAAACATGAGGTTTAATGATAATAACCAGTGCACTGGGACTCCCTTTTATACAGACAAGAGGAACCCTGAGCCAAAGCTGGGAGCAGTTTTTATACAGAGTTCACGAGGGCAATCACAAAGGCTGACCTTCCCAGGTCCAGTCTCTAAGTGACTCAGATTTGCACATTATTTTATGACAATGAGTGTCTTCTGTTTACCACATAAAGGGCCCAGCTTCCTGACCCCCCCATCCTGGGCCTCTCTCCTGGAATGTGTCTATGTGCTCTGGGCCTTCCCCACCCAGGAAGGTGGATTCTCTTCCCTGTGGTCTGAGGAATGTTGATCAGCCTCTCCTTTCCTCCTCTGAATGTTAGTCTGGCAGGTGTCCTCCGACTAAGGAATGTACTCCTCCCAGAATGTGTCCTGGGGTAGTTAATTTTTAAGTTTAACCAATTTTCTACACTTCAGAAGAAAGACATTAAAATAATATACACATGTGTATATTGTAGAGCTTATATGCTGATTTTATAAGCTCAATATAACCTATGTCTTCTAATTATTTTCTAAATGTCACTGTAAAATTGAAGTAATTAAAGGAGTATAAGAAAGAGAAAAACAGAGTAATAAATTTATTAGCAACAATATACATTATATCCCACGAGGAAATGATGAGTTTTCTTTTTTTTGAGAACAATGACATAGTTTATATGTCACCCATACAACTTCATATGCCTTCTAATTAATAAGTTTTAAACTCCCATTTTAAAATCATAGCTCTGAGCAGCTATTGACTAATCAAAATAATGTACATTTGAAAAAGAATGTCTACTCACTACGGTTTGATGTTTCTGGTATATTAACAGCTACTAAACACCAATGTTGCACCCTATTTTGTTATAAACACATTTTTAAATAAAGACAATACATGAACCTGAATACAAAACATGAAGAAGGGAACTGAGGGCTGTCTCACTGACTAGATTTAAAACAGCCCCTGTTTTGTACTTAAGAGGAACTCAGAAGTATGTCAAAGGACACAGGAAAAAAAAAAAAAGAAAGAAAGTCATCTGTCACCTCCTGAAGACAGTGTTCCTGGGAATGATTTATGAGGAAGCAAGAATGCCATTTGCATAGCTTGGCAAGGCAACTAGGGAAAAGAGCGGGAGCTGGGACAACAACTTCTGCGTCCTACGGAAACCAGCCATCAGAAGCTGTGTGTGGTGGGGGGAGTAGGTGGGGGAGGGGTGGGTGATGGCTTCTAGGTGTGTGGAAACTGCTTCAGCGTCTCAGGCAATGCCCATAGACCTGTCTGATAATGCTGTGAAAGTATGCTGATTCTTTCCTTGACTCACCCAAGAGAGGAAAAGAAAAAAAAACCTTTTATAAAACCACTGACGTGCTGTAGCGGAGGGTAAGGAACAGGCTGCACAGAGGACGTTTTCCTTGGGCTGGTTGGTACTCTTCCCTTCAAGAACTTCAGAAAATGCTACATAGTAGGGCAATACAGTGGGACCACTCGCCCCTCCCAGTCCAGTGTAAATATATTCTCAGGAAAAGTTTAAAACAATATAAGCATAAAAAATATAGTTAAACATCAACGAGTATTTGAAAAACACAGCCTCCAATATACAAATGAGTTTGCAAACTGTATTTATTTTTTTAACTAAAAGCATTACATGATCTTTTTTTCAGATAAAAAGGTGGGATAAACAAAATTCCTAATTAACTTATAGCAAATGATGCCTCGCTCTTAGCACAGATTAGACAATGGGCAGTTGATTGACTCAGATGTAATAAAGGCTTTTGCCTCAGATGAGACACCCTGGAGGTTTTTGTTATCAATATGTAACATTAGACGCCGACTACATCTTATCTAAATCTTATTTTATCTAAAATGTGTGGGTGTAGTGGTGAATGCCTTTGATCCCAGCCCTCAGGAGGCCGAGGCAGGCTAGTCTCTGTAAGTTCAAGGCTAGCCTGTCTGTCTACAAAGTGAGTTTTAGAATAGCCAGAGCTGTATAGTGAGACTCTATCTTGAAAGACACAAAATAAATGAATAAATAAAATTTCTGGAATCAGAAGTACTTCAGAGATTGGATGTTGGCAGAGTGGGGGTGAGTAAACAATGAGCTCTCAGGAGAGTGGAATGCAGGACTGAGCAGAAAGTTCATTCCCAGTCCATGTGTATCCCCTGCACAGAACCTGAGGGTAACTGTAGGATAGTTTGAAGGCACCAGCATTCCGGCTGTGTGAGCTGTTACACAAGGTGGCATTTTCCACCTGTGGAATCATGTTGTCACTCAGAAAGCTTTGGATTCCTGTAGTATTTCAAGTGTTCAAATTTGAGACTAGAGAACCTCAGCGTATGAGAGCAGTTTTTAATAGATTACCAAAGATGGTTGACAGCGATCGTTTCTTGATAGGTCTTTGGAGAATGCCTGAAGCCTGAAAAGGAAAAACGTGCACTGCCGGTCTTGGAGAGGAGGCTTCTTTGTGTGCACAGCATAGGAACGGGGTGTCATAAAGGAGGCCCGGGGTTGGTGCATTTTTGGCCTGATCTTGGAGCAAGCTCAGGAATTGGTGGGATTTTGTGGCTTGAGCCTGCCTCTTGAGGGTATGGAAACCACCATTTCATCCATTAGAGTGGCCTAGGGGTGGGACCTGGCCCATCATGCCCTAAGGGGCTTACACATACTATCCTCGATAGAGACTTCACTGTTTTCTACAGCATTCAAAATGTTCCTGTTTGGTCCTGAAGATCTACCTAAATGGTGAAGTATTTGCTCAGCCTGTGCCGTGCCCCAGGCTCAGGCATTACAGCTAACGTACCTTATCTACATGTCTGAATTTTTTCCCACCACCCAGGACGAGGCTATGTTGTTAATTGTTTTCAAGGTCAGAAGAATGTCCCCTCACACTGTAGTCACCAGTGCAGAGAGCTCAGTCCTCTGAAAGTTCCAACACTACAGAGATTGTTTTCTGAGCAAGGATATTTTGGGTTGGGGAAAATTTTCAATTCTTCCCAGCCCAGGCTTCCCAAGAGTTTTCTTCTGGGTCGATGGACCTACCAGACCATGCAGCTTGCTACATGTGAAGTGAGGTTGAGCCAGCAATCTGCTAATGAACTTGACCATTCAGATTGCTAATTTAAATGATAGCCATCAAATTCAGCTTTCCAGTTCCACAGATGAGAAAAGGGGAATGCCATCAGAACCAATCAGTCAGCTAAAGGGTGCAAACTCGTGAGCAGTGGACATAGAATTTCAGCTTGTCTGACTCCAAGGCTTGAGGATCTTTCTAGTCTGGGATGTAATTTATAAGACAATAACAAAAAAAAATGCCTCAAGCATATTATCACCCACTGAATATAAATGTGAATTCAATGGCAGTTTTAAAATGTTGGTATCTTTAGAGCACAGAATTCCCAGCAAGGATCGTGTAGCTGGAAAATCACACAGAGCCATGCAGATTCTTGGCAAGCCTTACGACAGATACAAAAATGCACATTTCACCCAGAGAGAAGGGATTGTAGTCAAGAGGGAAGTTACCACCCAGAGAGCAAATAGAGGTCCCAGATGCCTGGCGTTTGTGCTCTCACTGGATCAGAGTTCACTGGTGGAAGTGTCACAGCCCAAATGCTCCCCCAAAGCTCAGCCCTTCCTCGACTTGTAGCAGTCAAGCCACTCCTGCATGAACTGCTCCACGCTCTGTCTCTTTGGCAGGGTTGGAGCCCACTGGCCTGAGCCGCCTTCTGTGGCTTGCTTTCTGTGCTTTCACGTTTTCTGCAACCCTGGGCAGCCGAGTATCAGAGCTCCCTTCTTTTCCCCAACCTACCCTCCTTTATGATTTTTTCTTTTTGTCTCTTCTCTTGCTAAACCTACTTCCTTTTGCTCTCTCAGGTTTCATTTCTGAATCATCTACCATGAGCTAGTCTCGTGGTTTGCCAGAAGCCCCTGGGTTCCTCCTTCTATAAGTTCAGGCTGGAGTCAGAACCATAGCCACCCACCCACCGCCATAATAAACAAAATAAGTGAACTGAAACCCCATGGTCTATACGTCCAGTCCTAGTCTACACCCTGTAAGGCTGGTGGTTAAATGCATTTTCTTTATTAAGTTCCCTTTTCTGAAAGCAGGGGCTCAGGTTAAAGGCAAGTGGAGGGACTCTTAAGATCACTCCTAAGATTACTGGCAGAGCTGCTCCAATGTCTGTTTCTAGACTTTCTCTGGAAGCCCACAAAAGCTGTTTCTCCTACTAGAATATCACCGTTGATGCAGCGGTGGCCCGAATTCTACTTACAGAACTGTGAAGCCGTTCATGTGCGTTACCCCTTGCTGAACTGAACGCTCACCGGTAAAGGCTGTGTGAGCTGCTCTCTCACAGCACCCTGTGGCTCTTAAGATCTTTTCTGCTGTGTTTTGTTTTGATTTCGGTTTTTATTAAGACAGGGTTTCTCTGGCTGTCTTGGAACTCTGTAGACCAGGCTGGCCTCTGAATCTACATCCACCTGTCTCAAATGCACCACCTCCTTCCGACTGGTTCTTACGATCTTTAAGATCTTTGCAGCCCTGACTCTCCTGTCTTAGATCTATTTAAGATATTAAATGTCTTCAAATATCAAGCCTGCCAAGCCTGCCCTGGCTCGGCTCTGAGATTCTGAGATATGTCCTCAAGCCCCACATTCCTAAAACAAAGCCATGCTGTTCCCATTGCAGGTCCCTTCTCCATGGCTCTGAGGAAATATTCAGCCTGCTGTGTCTGTTTCTTGTTTGTTTGTTTGTTTGTTTGTTTGAATTTATTTGTTTGTTGTGTGGCTCTTTTTAAAATTTTAACACAGAACATCTTTCTTGTATCAGAACATCACCATGTACCAAGCACAACTGGCACTTATTAGGGATTTAATATCTTCTTTGCATTTAGCTCCAGAAATTATATATGTATGCAGGCTTTAAGATATATAAAATGCAAGCAGTTGAGATTGGTGCAGGTAATAAGACACAAACACAAAGAGAACAAATGTGAAGTGTGTGTGGTGGGGGCAGGTACATGTGTGCTTATGCTCGTGCATGTGTCTTGTGTGTGCTTGCATATCTGCCCTCACGGAGATATATGTATGTATATATGTTGTCGGGGGATTACTTCTGATGGTGTAGCTGGCCTGTTGGTAAGTTCTTTTCTGCTTTTTCTGGTAGACTTTCACCTTTGCTTCCACTTAGTTCCTGATGGGGTTTGCTTTATGACATGAAGACCAAGTAGGTCACAGTTTATATGCAGAAAGCACTTTGCCATGCCCCTCCCCCACCTTGGGTCCCTGCTTGCACATCCTGAACTGTGCGTGAAGAGTTTCTTTTATGAGCCAGAAGACAAATGAAGAAGTTACCTAAGCTTCTTCAAGGTGCTCACAGTCTGTCTTTAGTCACTGCCCTTTACTGGAGGCAGAGCCTATGGCTTACTCACTCTGCAAAACTGTTGCCATTTTGAGGTCAAAGAGTCAATACTCAGTCATTGTAACCATACATGTAATGAAGAACATACTGGTCTAGCTGGATAGGGGACCCAGAATAGCTCTCATGGTAAGTGATCCCATCAGTGAGAAAAAGAAAAGAAAATGTACCTACATTTTCTGTTAAGGGCTCATCTTACAATTGCTAACAAACACCAAACACACTTAGAAACTGAGCATTAACAAAGGAAGTTTGCTTCCAATAAAAGAGGAGCCTGGGCATGAACCCTCACCTTAGCTGGTCTGCACAAACTGAAAGCTCACCCTTAACACCAAGGCTTTGTCGTTACTCTTTATTATCCAGAGAGGAGTCTGTTTCCTCATTAATTAAAAATTGTCAGAAATAATATTCTCATTTCCTCCAATAATAATAAAAAAAAAACCACAGGCAAAGGTTAGGAGGATGCATTCCACAGAAGCTGCCCATCGAGGAGCAAAGTGCAAGGCAAATGGCCTGGACCAGAGAGCCGGCCCTGTCAGCGCTGAGACTCTGAGACGTGAGCCAGGCCCCACATCCCGAGGCAAAGCCAGGCCGTTCCCTTTGCAGACCCTTCCCCACAGCTCTGTGAAGTAATCAGCCTGCTGGTCTTTGTTGTGGTTGCTGTGCATCCCTGGTTCTTTTTTAACTTTTTTTTTTTTCTGTTTTTTTTTTTTTTTTTTTTTTGAGACAGGGTTTCTCTGTGTAGCCTTGGCTGTCCTGGAACTCACTCTGTAGACCAGGCTAGCCTCGAACTCAGAAATTCGCCTGCCTCTGCCTCCCAAGTGCTGGGATTAAAGAGGTGCGCCACCACCGCCCAGCCTTTGTTAACTTTTAATTTTGAGTCACACTAATTGTAAAATGGACTAGAGTGGCCTTGAACTCACTCTGTGGCTCTGGCATCCCGTGAACTTAGGTGAGTCTCCTGACTCAGCCTCCCGTGGTAGTTCTTTGTTTCTCCGTTTTGCTTTTGGAGTTTTTGTTTTGACAGGAGAATGGTGGACTCTCGGGAGCCTGGTCAATTAAGATTCCCTTGGTGTATTTTATGGGATATCTGATGGTATCTCACAGTGAATGAATCTGGATAAAAATCACTGCCTCACGGTTGGTCAATGCTTAAAACACACACATTTATCCTGATTTACCCTCCGTGAACATATTTGAGTGAAATTAACATGGCGCTAAGCCAGGAATCCTGCAGTTTCTCACTCCCCAGTCTTCTAGGGGTTGTCATCTCTTCAGGTGACAATTCTTTTGTTCTGGAAGTTCCTCCCGGTGTCACCAACCCTCCAAACTAGTCATCATGTAAGCTTATGATGAGCGGATGCTCTGCATAGAGGCTTTCTTGTCCACCATCTTCCCCAGTGTGGAGAGCTCCTTGCTCCGTGAGAGCAAGCGAGGCTCACTGTTGGATGCCCAGTGGTCAGCACAGTGCCTGAGTCACATGTGAATAAACAGATGGGCTTGGCATTACTGTGCTGCAGTAACACAGCCGTTCCCAAGAGAAACAGCACAAGGCACATGTGAAATTACAGTTTTATAGCAACCACATTAAAAAAGTAAAAAGTAAAAAAAAAAAAGATGACTTTTAGTAATGTATTTTACTTAACTAGCCTTAATTACAGTTATTCCAACATATGTTCAGTGTAAGAACTTTTCACTATACATTGGATTTTATATTAACTTCAACTGTGGTTATAGAACTATTAGTGTATTGTACACTAACAGACATCTTGATTCAGACTCATTTTTAAAAAATACCTGTTTGTTATTTAAAGTTCACAAAACTTGCAGTTAAAAAACTTAGGTTGATGGATTCAAGTTGTTCCACACATTTTATTTTTACATTTTTTACGTTTAAATTTTTTTATAACCCCCAAATTGAGAATAATTGCTTTTCCTTTCATTGAAATTAAGTAACATTTAAAGTTAAGCTTTATTGTTATATTAGCCACCAGGCACAGGCAGGAGAGCTTTGCGTAAGTACGCAAACATGAACTGGATGGGCTTTCTCTACAACATGTCTAACCCACAGTTAACACAGACAACATGTCTAACCCACAGTTATAATCCACATGCAGCAAGCACGATGGTATAGTCATTTGAGAACATGCCTAAGTTAGGCATCAGAATATGTTTCCAAATAAAACAAGTTAGAACATTATCAAAATTACTCCTGCATTAGGATCCCTTACTTTACTTGAGTTTTAAGCCAAAGGATCTTACTCGGTAGGAAACAGATGACTCTGAGATAGCAGCACTGTGCTCAAGTCATAGTCCATAGTGGGTGAAAGTTGTGCCCCTGCCATTAGCAGGTGTGATTAAAAGTTGTCACTGTAGGCTAAACTTATCACACTTTTACAGTAGCCCATTTTCCTACAGAAAATACCATGTTTGCAGTACCCATTTCCCCAGACTTTAGGGGCTGGCACTGGCGGGGGTGTTGGGAGCAGGTACTTCACTGTACAGCAATCCTTCTCTCTCCAATATCCTGAAATGTGGGCATCAGTGTACAAGAGAACATCTTCCATCACTCTGATACGAGGCAGGGAGACTGAGGACCAGGATTGCTTTATAAAAGCTGTCTCAGATTAGTCACTGTGTCAAAGAAGAAAACAGGTTTTGGTAACTCTTGACCACATTACTTTTGATCACTCACTTAAACCCACAATCTTTAGATCTTTGAGAATTTAGAACTCACAATATATTTCCAAAATGGAAGGAGGAACATATTTTGGATTGAGACCCACTTTGAAGGGGTCTGTAAACACCAATACTACATGGTTTTAGGAGTGGAGACAATACAGCTTAACTTTTAATTTAATTAAATCTGTGTACTCATTCCTGAGCAATGAGCAGAATGCATTTAAATATATTAAATATTTGAAATTATAAATCTTGGCCACTATAGACAGCATTCAGAGGCAGGGTAGGAAGATCTCTGCGAGTTAGAGACCAGCCTGGTCTAGGTAATGAGTTCCAGGACTACCGGGGCTGTGCGGAGAGACACTGTCTCAAAAAGAAAAACAAAAAACAAACAACAACAACAACAACAACAAAAAACCAAATCTAGACCACTTTAAAAGTCATTATTTATTTTGTTACAGTTTCTGAGATAATACTATACTAACAAAAGAGCTGTTAAGACTAAGAATCTCTAAGACAGCCTTTGTGTTCTCAAATTCAAAAGAACCAAACACACTATTGCTGTATTAGTAAAATAAAACTCAAGATAAGAAGGTCAAAGTGAGTCCCCAAGTAATTGTCTCCTCCACAATGAGGTAAATCCATATGGAATAATAGGGGGAAGTTCAGTACATTAGCTTTTAACAGTCAAAACAGGAACGTTTAAAATACTCTGTTCATGGTTAAAAATAATTTGTACTCTAAGTCCAGTGATCATTGCCAGGGAGAACCAAAGTTGAGAAATTTCTACTAAAAACATGACTCAGAGGAAAAAAAAATACAGGGTCTGGTCATGAAGGAAATGATCTGGGATCATCCCCCATTGGTCACTCCTACAGTCACATGGTCAGGGCATCTTTAAAAGAGGTATCTGGACTCAGGAGGCTCACAGCACCTTCCAGTCCTTCCTCACCTGGCAGGGAACTCCTCGAAGGTTTACAAAATGTGTGATGCCTTTGTGGGAACCTGGAAACTCGTCTCCAGTGAAAACTTTGATGATTACATGAAGGAAGTGGGTGAGTGCTGTGGGTGATGGGGCCCCTGGCTGGGGACAGGGCTTGTCTGTGGGTGACGGGGCTCCCGGCTGGGGACAGGGCTTGTAGCTGGCTTTCAGCCCAGGAGGGATCTGTGCAGGAGGAAACGCTGCTGTCTGCATGGATGGTATAGAAGTCACAAGAAAAAGTCTGTCCAAGATGTTTTCTCAATCTAAGCTTCAACCTTGTGCTCCCTCCAGGTGAACCAGAAGGGAAGGGTCTAGAAGAAAACCTTTTACTGTCTGTAGAACACAGTGTCGGGGTTCTCTTGGCTCTTTGCCTGTTTTTAACATCTCCTTTTACATGAAAAATTCACAACAACTTAAAAAGAAAAATATATATTTTTTAAAGCATGGGGGTAACTTTTACTTAAAACTGAAGTCGTGATATTGCCCATCTTAGAAAAAAAATCATGTTGGAAAATATATTTTAGCAAATTCTTTTCTGTCTCAGTGTCAAGGCAGGAGAATGTGTGATTATTTTACAGCAGACAAAAGCTTGGCTTCCGGAGATAATTTTCTTCAAGGACTTAAATGTTCGTTGGTTTAGAATGATATGTGATGTCATAGATTTGTAGGTAATTCAAAAAGAAACACCGGCAGTATACAGGGGCATCAGCCAGATGCACTTTATCAGCGAGCTTCTGCACTGACCCCCTTCTCTCCTGACCTTTCGGATTACAGCACATCCCCATTAGGACAGAATCCTCCAAACCTCCAAAGGTCTGACCTTCACTCAGTTATACAGTGGGAACTTTTGGTTGTCTGTCAATGTTGTTGTCTTGTTTGCAGATAAGAGAATCAGGAATTTCAGCATGACTGACCTCTTAACCCATGGACTATTTACTGTTCACTGTGGTAGTTACTATGCACTGAACCAGAAACAACAGGGTTTGAGCCGCTTTTAGCTCTTGACTGAAACATTTTGTACTGGTAACATTCATATCTAAATTATAATAACACTATTTAAGTTGTGAGAGACCCATGATTAAAGGCAGTAAGATATTTCCTGAATGGAACTGGCAACTGTAATTAAGGCAGAGTGGTCAGGTGTTGGCTTCTGCAGTCAGATAAAAATGAAGAAGACACAAGTGAAGCTGTCATTTGTCCCCAGCACAGTCTCTCTGGAGTCATTTCCCATTGCTGCATTCCTTTCCTGTGCTGATTCCTTGTACCGATTTCTGTGCTCTGTGGCCGAGTGACAACTCAAGGCAAAGATACACCATTTCCTCACAGTGGCTACTGTTTAGACGAAGAACCAAGTCTCAACCTCTGCATCATCTGTCTTGTGCTGTGCTTCTCTCTCAGTTCATCCTTAGTTCTGGCCCTTGGTCACCTGTCATCAAAAAAATGCTTTATTTAAGTATTTATGTTGAAGGAGTCAGCACACCCGCGACAGGAGGATTCTGTGTAACATATGCAGAGAGAGCAACTAAGACTAGAAGTTGTTCATCCCCCACAGGGAAGCATTTCCTTCATCTGAGCAAACAAAGCTCACAACTTGAGTGACCGAGATGCAGAGCGTTAGTTTCCAAACTATTCTACACAATGAAATTCTGATTTCTTGAGTTCAAAAGATACTTACTGAGTCCCCTTTAGTTTTCCTTACTGTTGAGAATGCTATCGCCATTCTAAAATGACATGATATGTGAAAAAAACATTGTTCACTTTAGGGAAATAAATCAAATATCTTCATTTCACGAGGGAGTAATATGGGAAAGAAGCCTAGAAGACTAAACTTGGCAACAATTGTTGTGAAATATGATTTTTGTTCACTCAAAATAGATGACCTTTTAACACAGTAACTCTATATCAGGACTGGTCTTTGACTTAGATTTAAATATATATATATGTATCACTTTTAATAATTAAGAAAGAATAAAATGGTCAAACTGCCTCAATCACAAATAGAAAATAGAGATAGTATACATACACATATATTATTATCATATTATTATAAATATATTATGGATATACTGATAGATATTAAACACATAGACATCGAGGTATGACGATTTAATCTCTTTATACATTCTTGTTGAAATTAAGAATGACTTTCTCAGGAATTGTATTTAGCGACAAAGGACACGCTAACAATAAATCTGGATGAATGGTGAGGTTTGAGAGAATATCTTCAGCGATTAACACAACGTGCTTAGCTTCGAAGCCTGTTTCAAAGGAGTCTCCAGCGCCCTGGTGTCTTCTTCATGGCGCACACAAAAATGTAAGCTTTATGTGCTTTCTCCTTCTCCTATAGGAGTGGGCTTTGCCACCAGGAAAGTCGCCGGTATGGCCAAGCCCAACATGATCATCAGTGTAAACGGGGATTCGATCACCATCCGGTCAGAGAGTACTTTTAAAAACACGGAGATTACCTTCAAACTGGGGGTGGAATTCGATGAAATCACCGCAGATGACAGGAAAGTGAAGGTGAGGAACTAGGATTTGGTGCAGAGTGAGGGGGGCCTGGCTTCTAACTCCACAGCCTGCAAGAAATGGTCTCAGGACAAAGGGACAGGAAGCTTCCCTTGGGGACTGACGGCCTCAGAGTTCCTAGACCTAACGATCTCCGTCAGTGCGCAGAGGACGCATTTCCTCTTGTTACTAAGCTGTCCTGATGTTAACAGTGTTAAGTGTTAAGCATGTTTTATGAGTTATACAATAGTGTATGTGAAGTAAGTTAAGCAGTAAAACATAAAAAAAGTTTATAAAAGGGAAACTAAAAGAATAAAACTCACCGTAATATCACCACACCAACATGTTTTGTCATTTAATTTCTTTCACAGTCTATCTTTTTTTTCTTTTTCTTTTTCTTTTCTTTTCTTTTCTTTTCTTTTCTTTCTTTTTTTTTTTTTGGTTTTTCGAGACAGGGTTTCTCTGTGTAGCCCTGGCTATCCTGGAACTCACTCTGTAGACCAGGCTGGCCTCGAACTCAGAAATTCACCTGCCTCTGTCTCTCAAGTGCTGGGATTAAAGGCGTGCACCACCACCACCCGGCTCATCCTTTTTTTCAAGATATAATTTTATTTTCTATTTCAATTCAGAATATATAAGTATATATATATATATATGTATGTATATCTACATATATATATATATATATACTTATATATATATATATATATATGAGTTCTACTCTCTTTTTTTTAAGATGTGTTTCTCTTTTTATTTTCTTGCTGGACTATGTTCTTGTCCTGTCGAATTACTAAGGACCTCGGAATAGTCCTTTGAAGGCAGATTCTGTCTCCAGTCTTGACCTTCATGTGCTGTTGCAATCTTTTCACTGTGCCCACAGAGCGTCATAACCCTAGATGACGGGGCCCTGGTACAGGTGCAGAAGTGGGATGGAAAGTCAACCACCATAAAGAGAAAACGAGATGGTGACAAGCTGGTGGTGGTGAGTTATGTGCAAACTTAGCTGTACACCCTACTCTCTGGGCCTCAGGACTCTAGAAAATGGACCTGCTGTGTAGAACAAAAGGTTCATTTGTAGTATTTGTTCATTTGGAGCTGAGGGTTGAATGCTGCTTCTCACACTTGCCTAGGGTGCTCGACCCCTCTGAGCTACACCTCCACCTCCTCATGCAGTCAGGCTCCACCCCCTCATGCAGTCAGTTAGGCTCCACCCCCTCATGCCTCAGGCTCCACCCATGCACGGTTTCCACCTAGAAAGCAGTCCCTGCCTCCTTTCTGGCATCACAGGCTACCTAGTGCAACATCCTCAAGGAACTGTATTCTGTAATTTTGTTCATAGCACTCACTTACCATAGAGACTTTCCAGCTCCCTGAGAGGAGGACCTGTATCTTCCTGGTCTTTGTATCATCCTAACCTATTATACTTGGGGACCGATGTGCAATATAAGATAAGATTCTAGAACACATATTTTTTAATTGTTGTTGAATATCATTTCTTTTCCAAGACCAAGAAATAAAAAAATTAAATTCATGCTGTTATCTCTATGATTGACTATGTCAATTTTGTGCCTGTGTCTAGGAATGTGTCATGAAAGGTGTGACTTCTACAAGAGTTTATGAAAGGGCATGAGCCAAGGGAAGAGGCCCTGGACTGAAATTTGCATCAAACTCTACAATAGTTGTTTGGATTTATTGGGTTTTTTTTTTAAAGATGTGATTTTCCACTAATTAGCAAGCAACTCATTTTTTTCTGAAGCTGGATTTTATTGGATACCGTTATGTCGGTTAAATAAAACCTTTTTAGACTTAAAAAGTTGTGTAATGATACTTTCATTGTGTGACTAAGTTTGCACTCATAAGTGAGAGAAGACAATAGAAAAATTACATTACTGTTACTTTTGGTTCTGATATAAATAATATGATCTTTCATATCAATGCATGATAGAAAAGCCAGTGTCCACGAACTTAGCAAGACTCAATACTAAGCCCTGCTCTAGCACACAAGACCTTGGGAATTATCCAGATCCATGTGATGCAAGCATGCAGGTTTGTGTCTGCCCTGTCCTGGATCCTTGTGATTCAGCAGTGCATACAATGTTTTAGAAAAGAACTGCAGTCTCCACAGTGTGCGTGTGTGTGCATGTGTGCATGCGTGTGTGTGTGTGTGTGTGTGTGTGTGTGTGTGTGTGTGTGTGTTTGTTTGTGTGTGTGTATGTGTGTGTGTGTGTGTTTCTTACTAAGTAGTCCAGGCTGGTCTTGAACTACAATTCTTCTGCCTCAGTCTCTTGTGCTACTAGGATTATAGGTATATACCACCATGTTCAGTGAGTCTGAAATTTTTAGTCTAAAACAGGTATTTTAGTCAGTCCTTCATTACTGTAACAAAATCCTGAAGCTGTTGATTTATAAGAAAATAAATTTACTTGGCTATCAGTTTTGGAGGCTGAGGCTCAAGAGAGTGCAACCCCAGAGATTTGTCATAGCTCCTGGTAGATGGTGTCATCTGGAAATGATAAGAAGGACAGCTCTCTGATAAGGAGCAGGGAGGAGCATTCCTGTCACCTGTAACAACATATTCTTGTGAGATCTAATGGTTCCTCTAGTCTCATCTGAGGAGAGTCTCACCACCTCAAGCCCACCCTGCTCACCCACACTGACCGAACGACCTTTCAGTAAGTCCCATCCGTTGATGCTCCAGTACATTATCGTACTACGCTGGGGTCAGGCTTCCAGGACTTGAACTTTCAGGAAACACTGCACCCAAACCATAGCAGGATGCTGCACCTCGGAGCCGTGTAGATGTCATGCCAGTCATAATGTTTACGCTAGGCACAGGTGACAGGGCTGTTTGTGAATAAATACGCAATGTTTTTCAGTAGTTTCTAAACATCCATGATTATTATCAGCAGTACATTTTACTCAAATTATAACCTCCATGGAATCCATATATCAAACCACTTGTGCACATGCACAGGCATGATGATAGTGAGGTTTGAAATGTCTGCATGCAAACATACAGTAACAGTGAGGTTTAGAACTCATGTTCAGATAAATATAAAATAGGTTTGAGACATTCACACACACACACACACACACACACACACACACATCAGTCAGGTTTCACAGGCACTGTATGTGTGTAGACGTGTATGTACTTGTCTGTATTGAATGCCTTTTGTGGGAGGCACGAACACCTCTACAGTGAAGTTTTTGCATGTATAGAGTAAAATTCCTAATTCATGAGATTCATATTTTATAGTAAAACAAAGATCCTTTAGAGTATAGAGTAAAGAGATCTATAGTGCACAAATCATACTGAGATCAGCCAGACACAGAAAAGCAAGTGTCACATGTCCCACCTGGGTGTTGGGCAGAGATTGTTCAGGGTGAGGAGAAAATGTGGATTGGATCAGGGCTCACTGTATGAATATGTTCAAATATCACAATAACTCACACTGACCTCGACCCATATGTATAATTAATACGTTAGTAAATACATAAGATGAATGAATGCATGATGCAAGCATTATCTTTGTGACATCTTCTTTGGAACATACTTCTATAAGCTGTTCATTTTATGCACAACTATTGTATATGTAACACCATGGTTTAACACATAAGGGACTAGCATGGAAGGTTCCTGGTCATGAGAATATTTTTTTTTATCACAAAAATAGTGAGACCCAATATTTGGATTCACTAGAGCTGTGTAGGGTTGCTTAGAGCAAGGCGTGGCAAACCAGTGATTTTTAAGAACAAACTATGGTGTCAGGCACTCTGCAGGGTGTGTACTAGTGATCACCAGAGTGATCTGATGGGAGGAGCTGTCTCTGTCAAGATGAGAAAACAGAGGCTCAGAGTTCAGAGCACTAAGACAAAGCATGGCTGTAGAATTATGAAGTTCAGCAGTTATCCTGGCAGAACGCAGGTCTAGAAGCCATCAGTGATGACAAAACATGAAGAGACAGAGTTCGCGTAGACTCTGGGGAGATAGCCAAGGAAGGGCCATGGTAATTGGCCTCCACGTGTAGACACCAATTACCTTGGAAGAATGTTTCCAATATAACTGTTTTAAAATGCTGGCACCAATGAATTCCTTGCAACGTTTGAAAAGGCACAATGGAACGTACATGATAGACCAAGGTCAATATTGGTCAGCTCTTAACACAGGAGTAATTAATGTTTAATTGATGCATGTTACTAGAGCATTAAGCGTACACTGGTGTTGGTATCACTGCTTACACGTCCTCTTTACAATCCCCAGCTAATCATCTTTTGAGCATCTGCTAGGTGGTAACATAGTGATGGAGAGACAACCAGAGGAGTGGACCGGTCCTACTTTCCAGTCCACAGGAGTCCAGTGGGCACAAATCTCTGTAGATTTGTGATCTACAGAAATCCTGAAACAGCTAGGATGGGCCATAGTACCCTGTTTCACAAATACTATGGACATGTTTTCATTTTGCCAGTAGGTATCAATTGCAGATAGCTTCTTAGTTAGGGGTAGAACCTCATGTCCAGTTTCTCCTCTCAGTGCTGGAACCTTGTGCAGGTCTTGTGCGTGCTGCCACAGTCTCTGAGTTTGTATGTGTACCAGTCCTGCTGTATCTGGAAGACACTGTTCTCTTAGAAATGTCCATCACTCCATCTCTTGAAATCTTACTGCCTCTTCTGCATAGATTCCTGGCTGTGAGAGGAGGGCTTGGGCAAAGACATCCCACCTAGCTCTGAGTGTTCCAAAGTCTCTTAACATTGTCCATTCGTTAGTCTCTGTGTTAGTTCCCATCTACGGTAAAGAGGAAGCTTTGTTGATGAGCAAATGTTATTATGAATCATTTTATTGATAAGCTCTTTTAGTACACTAATAATAGTAGGTTTTACCCTAGGCTCTTGAATTATGTACAATAATAGTAATAGGTTTTTTTTTTTCCTTTGTCCCATGAATTATCTAGTCTCAAGTTCTTGGCCATTTTAGCAGGGTCAGGTGTAGATTCCATCTCATGGAGTGGGCCTTAAATCCAATTTTAAAAGTGGTTGGTATTGTGCTACTGTTACATCCATGTATCCTCACTAAGTCTCAGGGTTTGTAGCTAGGTGATACTGATGATCACCTTTAGCCTCTAGCAACATATAGAAAACCTTCCAGTGCTGTGCATGCCGGCCAAGAGGGTGAACCTTTGAGTCAGGCACCAGCTCAACCTGTCCATTTCAATGACGTAAACAAGTGTTTTCAGCAATAAAGTCTTACTAGAAGGTTGTGGGGAGCAATTAATAGGCTTGACAACAGCCTGTGATGTTTGGATTTTTTATGGCGTCCCTTTGGCCTAACAAGGTGTAACTCATTCCCTCTTATTTGGAACTCCACTTAGATGCCTTTTCTATATGTTTTATTGTAGAAAGCTTCTACAGCAGTAGGTTTCTATATGGCTTTACAAATGACCTGTGGTGGTAGTTGGCCCTTCCTATACTCCCTCTGTTATACTTAAGTTCCTTCCTCTATCATATTTAAAAAAGAAAGGACATTTTGACAGGCTAAAAAACCATGGCTTTTAAGGATAGGCTAAGCAAGATAAGCCTGCATAAAAATTATATATGATTTTTCTCCCTCTTTCTCTCTCTCTTTCTCATTCACACACGTATACACTTCTCTCTCACACACATACACACGCACACAGAGGGGGGGAGAGAGAGAGAGAGAGAGAGAGAAAGAGGGAGAGAAAGGGAGAGAGAGAAAGAGAGAGAGAGGGAGGGAGTCCTTAAAATAGTCAAAATCACGCAAGCAGTAATCCTCTGCAGGCTCATGCACTGTAATGTTCTCAAACATCACAAGGCTGTTTGAGAGGCTGTGTAATTTCAGAAAGCGCATCCTGGCCTGCAGACACAGGCAGCTAGGGATGGGTTTGTGAAGACCATTACCTGGCTTCAAGTTCC
>JANHMN010000012.1:69909475-69916336 GCA_030674055.1 Rhabdomys pumilio | reverse complement strand
GCACTGACTTCAATGGATCCCTCCTTTTTAAGGCTCACATGATAAAGCTCTACTCAGTAATAATTGCCACCTTTCTTCCCAGTCCCCACCTATCCTTGATTGACAAAAATGATACTGTTAATAACAACCTAAACCTCACTCCAAGCAACTGTAGGCATTTTAAATTGAGTTGAAATATGAATACATCAACCCTGTAAGCAACGGAAGGACAATACTTTTCTAATGAAGGGGAAGTTTTCACACATGATCTGCACAAACAAAAAATAAAACAGCTGAGTCAGATCAAGCAAGGATGTCCTTCCTTGTTTGAGGTAGTAAAACCTCCAGTTTGGTGTTCGTTAGACATTTGTCAGCTATCCCCTTAGGATTAGTTAGCATTTAGTGTTCAAAGTCTGGGCTCCACTGACAGTTGCCTCCAATGGGCACGTAAGATTTATCAGGTGACTCCTGGGTATAAATCCCGTTGCCAGAAGCTTAGAGAGGCTCCCTGAATTACGCTTTGCAGGTTAGTTTTCTGTTGGTGGTATACAGAATGAGTCAACCGCCGGTGCCTGGAATCTCGGATTCCCGGCAGCTCATTGGCCGCTTCAGGAATGCCACGTGACAAAGATGTTCTTCAAAAGCAGGGGCTGGCAGCACAGTGATGCCCACACTCTTTAGTTTTCGGTTGTGAGTGCCTGACCTGCCCAAAAAACTGTGCACCATGATTGAGCCCTTCTTAGGCACCTGGAAACTGGTCTCCAGCGAAAACTTCGAGAATTACGTGAGAGAACTCGGTGAGAGATGAGAGACGCCATTATGGGAGTTGGGAATTGGTGGCAAGAGGCTTTTGTGTTGTGGCTTCCTTTATACCTCGTGATGATTTAAACGATTTTCTTTTTGTGACCTTGGGTCATACTCATATGAGACAAAGTTTATAAGTCTGCTTATTATTATTTCTTTTAATTATAATAACTAATAATTAACATTAAAAAACTTTGAACTCGTTTACAGCTCACTCGCCCAGTTTATAGCCCACATGCTCTAGCCAGGCCCCTGGTGGAAGTTCATCCGTGCTGCGCTCCTGTTCCAGTTTCTTCTGAGTTGGACATTTCATTGAGCAGCTTTTGTTCAACCCAAAATCTGTGTAAATGAATCGCTGTAATTAGTATATGAATTGAATTTGTTTGGGAATTTACTTTAATTATAAATTTAGAAGCATGGTGGTAACAACATTTTCGACAGTTGTTCTCAAACCTTCTAATGCCAGGACCCTTTCAGTTCTTCATGTCGTCATGACCACCAATCATAATCATGGCTACATCATAACTATAATTTGTTATGAATCATAATGTGAATATCTGATATGCAGGATATCTGATATTTGACCCCCCCCGAAAGAGTTACAACTCACAAATTAAGAGCCACCAATTTAGAGTCTAGAATTTTCTAGAATGTTCACTCATGTATGACAACTATTTAATACATGGTTTTGAAGGTTTTCTTTTTGAGAGGAGAAACAGAATGGTTTTTCCTTACTGACCGACGGACCGTCTCGCCATTAGCTGTCTCTCAGAAGAATGGATCTTTCATGTCTGCTTCAAGCTCTGCGATCAACCATAAGTTATAACAAGTTGTGTCTGTAACAGCTACACCTCTATGAATTCTGGAACAACAGTTCATTTTTCATAATTATTGACAACCTCTTTTACAATAATAAACCATATCAAATGCAGATTTCTCCCCTTTTTACATTTTGCCTAGCATGAACAATCATTGCTTATAATTATTAATATACTTACTCATTCTAAGCAGTGAAACAGCAATGCTTTACCTCCTAATAACAAGTTAACATGATCATAAATATAACACTTGCTCTTCTCCCAAAGACAGCATTTACATTTCAGGAAGTAATAAATTTTCATATCTCTTTATGGATTATAGACAAATTTGTTTTGAATAAAAATTTGAGGGCATATAAGAAACTTGGAAATGGATCTGGTACTACACATCTCCAATCTCAGCTGTCACAAGGCTCTGGTAGGAAGATGAGGGTTCAAGTCTAGCCTAGCTATGAAAAAATACATAGTACATTACATATCTAATATGTAATATATTATGTATGTTATATATTATTTGTCTACATCTGTCTATATACATTTATATTTCTATATATCTATTTATACCTGCATATATATATATATATATATATATATATAGAGAGAGAGAGAGAGAGAGAGAGAGAAAGAGGAGAGAGAGACAGAGGGAGAGAGAAAGAAAGAGAGAGAGAGAGAGAGAGAGGAATGGGAGGAGCTTGGGCTTATGGCACTGTATTGACTAGGAGCTGGGCTAAGTCTGGAGCAAGGAGAGTGACCAAAATCTTACTTTGCTCTTGGGCCTTTCTAAGCCTTTTGTGTACTCTTTCAAAGCAATGGTGAGGAGGGCTCAAGTCATCCACACTTTTACAATGGAGAAAGCTCAAAGGGAGCAAAGCTGTCAAGTGTCAGGGTTGGAGCCCAGATTTTGACCATCTCATTCTTCTTTGAGATGCACAGATCTGTTTTCCTATAGGAAGGTGTGTTGCATCCACAGATGGAATGGCCAGTAGACGTCAATATGTATTCAGAGAGAATAGTCAGCATCTACCTACCTACTGTGAACAGTCATATTGACAGTGGAAAGTCCCCAACCTGAGCACCTTTGAGCCGAGGGCTTTCCCTACTGTCTTTGCAAGTTTCCACAAGGCTAAATGTTCCCTTGAAAGCCATCCTGCAAGTCCACACTTCACATTAAAAGCACAAAAGTTTGAGAAAGTGAATTTAGCTTTTCAAGATATCAAACTTACTAGCTGCAGCTTGGCTTTTCTAGAGATTACAGAAAACATCAAAGAAGACTTTGTGGCTTCACATGGTAGCTCACATCTGCAAGTCAGAGCAGAGTCTGGAGGACCTTGACCTCAAGGCCAGCCTGGGCTACATAATGAGAACCTGTCTGCCAATAAACAAGGCTGTATGTTAGTCAAGATTTCAGTGGGCAAGGAGACATTTTTTTAAGAGCTGGTGTTCAAAATGGCGCTTGGCATATCTTCCTAAATGTGTGAATAAGGTATATTTTTTTCTTTGTCCCCCAGGAGTGGAATGTGAACCCCGGAAAGTTGCATGCTTAATAAAGCCAAGCGTTAGTATTAGTTTCAATGGGGAAAGGATGGACATCCAAGCAGGCAGTGCATGCAGGAACACGGAGATCTCCTTCAAGTTGGGGGAAGAATTTGAAGAGACCACTGCAGACAACCGGAAAGTGAAGGTTAGTTGGAGTTAACTCTTTTTGTGTTCAACCAGTGAGGAAAATAGGTGTCTAGGTATGGTTCATTCAATTTATTTTACTGGTTAAATTGAATTCAGTTAACTTACTATTAAGTATGCTTAGGCTTGTTTAAAATCTGTGCATATATAAAGTCAATCTTTTGCTAATTACACAGATAGCTTGATTGAGCTAAGATGTTCTTACTAGTCTTTTTGTTACTGCTGTTTGAGACAAGGCTTTGCTATGTAACCTAGGCTGGCCTGCAACTTAGAATTCTCCTGCTTCTGACCTTCAAAGTACCAGGGTTACAGATGCAAACCTAGCAAATAGCATTTCTTCTCACCTTCCTCAAAACAATATTTTGTTATTGTATGAAAGATTATACAGAATAAAACAATTATTAAGGTAAAATAACTTATGAATTCTTGTCTATGAGAACATAAATTTGTTATCGTCTGGGACTTCTAGACTACATTGAAACCTAACAGGAGTTGAATTGAGCAGTGTAAGGAACAGAATTTCAGACTTCAAGTTAAAAGGTAGATGTTTAGTGTGGTGATAGGTATAAAGTATTGAATCACTCCTTCTAACAACCGCTGTCTCTGCATTTATAGAGCCTTATAACTTTTGAAGGTGGGTCAATGATCCAGGTCCAAAAATGGCTTGGCAAACAGACAACAATTAAAAGAAAAATTGTGGATGGAAAAATGGTAGTGGTGAGTGTTCCCTACGTTTACAGTTTTACATATTTTTTTTTTTGAGTGACTACCCACCAAACTACTCACTTGTCTCTATGGCCTGAATTGAGGCTTGTTCTGCAGAAAGGTTTGTCCCGTCACCAGTCATGTCTAACAAATGTCTCTACCTTTAGGAGTGCACCATGAACAATGTTGTCAGCACTAGGATCTACGAAAGGGTGTAGAAGGGTAGACACCGGCAAGAACTTGGCCACCACAAAGAACTTGCTGCTGAAGAAAACCAGCCCCAGGGACAGTGATTTAAAACATCACCAGCACAAATTTTGCTCAATAAAGGCACTAATTGAAATGCTGTTTTCCAGATGTTTGATACTGAAGGCTGTGGTCTGCACAACTTTTCTGCTGCTGTATAGAATTCTCTGACAGAAACCCACTTCCAGCGGGGAAGGGTTTATATTATCTCACAGTTCCAGAGGGGAAGCACCGTTCGTTCTTTGTTATGGGAGAGGCACAGTAGCAGAAGTTTGGAGCCAGCCTAGTAATCAGGAACCAGAGAGATCGCACTTAATCCCCACACAGGAAGGCTCAGGGCTAGGGCAGGAAGAAGAGCTAGAATATAAAACCTCAAAATCTGCCTGTAGGGATATGCTTCCTCCAGAAAGACTCCCCTCGTAAAGCTTCCATAGCGTTCTCAAATTGAATAACTCTCAGGAAACCAAGTGTTCCAACACATGAGTCTGTAGGGGACATTTCATATTCAAATCACTACAGGAGTGGTCTGCAGAATTGGTAAGACAAGTTTCTGTTAACAAAATCTACAGTCATACAGAAGACAAACTTCTGGGCTCCTTAGGTTAACTGAAGTAGGTAAGGTTAGGAAGATCCACGCAAAAATGTGGGGAAAGAAGGAAAAGCAAAAGCAAAAGCACTGCATTTTCTTGCCAAGGGCTCAGGTTCAGTTCCCAGCACCCACGAGGAGTGGTCATGCCTCTGATGACTCCTTTTAGCCTCCTCAGGCAAGTGGACACATGTGGCAAACATAAGTACACTAAATACATGCAGGCACACATGCATGCATGTGTATAATAAATCTTCTTTGTTCCCTTGAACTGCATACAGAAGAAAAATAACAATGTTCACTCTAGTGAATGAGGTAAAGTCATTTACTTTTCAGGGGAATTTGAAATACAAATCAGAGTAGACTTCATAACCCATACAGGAAAATATGTTTTACTTTGAAAGTTTTTACCCAAAATAACAGTAGTAAACTATTACAGCAAGAGATGTTGAAGTTACAGGAAAGTATTAATTATCCAGCCATCACACTAATACTACTCAAGAATAGCTCGTCACAGTCTTTTTATTACACAACAGTATTTAATAAATCACTGATGAGTAATTTTCAACATCCTTAACAGGTTTTAATTTTCACACATTTGTACCCAAAATGAAATAATTACAGAAGGACATAACTGCAGAACTGGCCCCACCTCTCATCTGTAGCAGCACTCTGGAGAAAGGACTGTGTTCCACACGGGCAGCAGAGTACAGTTGCTCCTGGTGGCAGGGGTGTGGGTGAACCAGGCCGTGTCATGAGTGCGTGATAGCTGACCCCAACAGTCAGGAAAGCTTCCCAAAGGGTCCTGTGCACCCACAGGGTCCTGAGTGGGGGAGAGCCATCCCTACCCTTCATCGGCACCTCTGGGATTTGATTTGATTTGATTTGATTTGGTTTGGTTTTATTTTATTTTGCCCATTGCCAGAAGGGTGGCATTGATTCTTTCTGCAGTTCTGTCTCTAGTCCCTGTGTCCTCATTCCATGATGTGGTGTGAAGCAACTGTCTAACCATCAGTCCCAACAGTAAGACAGATCAGGTGATGCCACAGAGAGAAGCACAGAGAAGTTGGACTGGTTTAGGGACCTGTCAAGGCCAGTCTTGTTTCATCTTCAGTACTGATGGCTTTGATAGCCTTCAAGAGCTTTCTCACTACCTCCTTTTATCACAAACGGAGCAGGTTGTCTTCCTCAGGGTTGTGATCATAGCGATGACCGGCAATGGGCCAGCCCAAGTAGTCACCAGCATCTTGGTTCTCCTGCATCTCCTTCCCTGATGACAACGCAATCCAAGCATGAAGTGCAGGGATGACATCACTGGTGAACAGTGGGCAGAAGTCAGAGCAGGACAGGTCTCAGCGAGAGCAACTTAGAGCCCCAGCCTAAGGTAACTCATAAGCTTCCTATTGCACTGTGCGGAGATTGTATTGTTCAGTTGTTAATTTTGAACCAGCAGAGAGCTTTGGTATTAATTTTTTTAAAAACTGTATTTATTTATTCACTTTACATTCCAATATCAGCCTCCCCTCTCCTCCCAGTACCCCTCACACAAATCCTTCCCCTTCCCAGCACAGCTCAGGGAACAGGATCCTCAGACAGGCAGCAGATCTAGGGACAGGCCCACTTCTGCTGTTGGGGGACCCACATGAAGACCAAGCTGCACTTCTGCGACATATGTGCAGGGCACTGGGGCAGGAGGTCTAGGTCCAGCCAGTGTAAGCCCCAAGAGTCCAGGTCAGTTGACTCTGTTGGTCTTCCTGTGGAGTCCCTGTCCTCTTTGTCCCTCAGTTCTTCCATCACCTCTTTCACAAGATTCATTGAGCTCCATCTAATGTTGCTGTGGGTCTCTGTTTTTATTGGCTGCTCAGTGAAGCATGGCTCATCACCAGTATCATATTGTGTAAACCCTCTTCCTCCCTCTCCTTTCAACTAGCTTGATAAAGATCCGAAGGTCAATAGGTGAAGCAGAAAGGGAAGGCAGGATTTCAGGCCCAGACAGGGACTCTGGGAGGAGATCTGAGTTGGTAGAATTCTCCAGGAATGTGA
>JANHMN010000012.1:69894475-69906975 GCA_030674055.1 Rhabdomys pumilio | reverse complement strand
ACTTCAGAAAATATTTATTTGAATGAAGGAGGAGGAAGATTTGGAGATTTGGCTCCACAATGACGCCTGAGAAGAACACGATGTCTACATGATATCTACTCAACTATTCTCTGAAGGCGAACGAATCAGATTAGTGCTCAAAATACATCCAAGAGGCTAAATAAATGAGGGTTTCTGAAGTGATTCAGTGAGGTTGCCATGCACGAGTGAGGGCCTGAGTTTGAATCTCCAGCTAGAGATGCAAACTGACACCTGTTACCCCAGAATCCCCACAGTAAGATAGCAAGTAGAGGCAAGAAAATCCCAGGCAGTTCACTGGACAGTCTCAAAGGAGGCAGGAAGCAAGGACTGACAACCAAAGTTGTTCTCTGAGCTCCACAAATACTCCAGTGACTATTTCTCATCTGAAATGAGTGACTGTGATGCAGCCAGGAAACAGGACGTAAGCACTGGACATGTCTTATGAGCACCCTTCCCTCATCCTCCTCTGTGAGTCTTCTGGTGTGAGTTTCAGTGCATGATTCAAAAGCTTTGCTTGTGTCAAGAATTAACATGGGTGATCAACTGTTGAAAGGAAAAGGATCAAGTCCACCGTATAGCAAAATGTTATCTACTTTCCTAAGATTTAGTTTAAGTCTGAGTGAGGATCCACATCCTGTTAGAATCGTTTCTGGTCTCTGTTCTTCACCTTCTGTCCAGGGCATTTATAATGAGTCTTCCAATGACTCAAGCTCTCTTCAGTTCAGATCCCTCCATGGCGTCCGTTTGTATCTTTGGCCCATACATTTCCCTCAGCATCTCATCTCAATCCAAGTATATACCATCAACTTTGGTAGTCAGATACAATTGGTGATTTGCCTAAAAGATATTATTTTCTTGATCTAAAGGTGAATCAATGCTGTAAATATTCTACCACGGCAGTCTTATGAATGGCTTTGTTCATTATTTGATCATTGAT
This sequence comes from Rhabdomys pumilio, assembly GCA_030674055.1. Taxonomy (NCBI): domain Eukaryota; kingdom Metazoa; phylum Chordata; class Mammalia; order Rodentia; family Muridae; genus Rhabdomys; species Rhabdomys pumilio. The sequence goes on along the minus strand of JANHMN010000012.1, from coordinate 69,906,017 downwards.
TCATTATAATATGGCTCATTATAAATCTTTTTTTTTTTTTTTTTGGTTTTTCAAGACAGGGTTTCTCTGTGTAGTCCTGGCTGTCCTGGAATTCACTCTGTAGACTAGGCTGGCCTCAAACTCAGCCTGTCTCTGCCTCCCAAGTGCTGGGATTAAAGGCATACGCCACCACCGCCTGGCTCATTATAAATCTTGAACTCCATTATTATTCGTATGGTCAACTCAGGGATCATTGAAATCCACATGGATTTTCTATTGTAATCTGCCTGAAGACTTAGCTCTGGTAGGGTGGTATAAAAACCTTCACTTACTTGTGCAGAAAAAACCTACAAATTGACTACTGTGCTTCTTAATAGAGTAAGGACAACAAAAGCCCTGGAGGTCTGAGGGATACCATCATTTCCGTAAAGCTTTGGGGAAAGACAGTTTCACACTCACTGCTCAGTGCTTTTTGTTCTTGTCTAAGACTACATTAGAGTCTCACTGTGTATCCTGAAGGTCTTGAATTTGAGATCTTCCTCCCTTAACTTACCAAATGGCCCCTTTACTCACTGTTTTCTCCCTGTTCCAGTACAGCGGGCTTTCTGCACTTATATCACGTTGGGGTTGGGAACAGATTGGTTTGCCAAGGAATTTCTTGTTTACTATCAGGCCCCATGTTGAATTAACTAGACAATGGTAGTAGAAGATGAGACCCTGGTATGTGGCTCCCCACTTCTCAGTCAGTTGAAACCACATGACTGCGACACTGATAATCCAGTACTGGGGCCTTGAGCCTTTGACGCCGAGGATTCCATGGGTTAGAAGTGACCTGATTGTGGGGTATTCACTTCCATGGCTGTGAAGTTCTGGTAACTTCTGAGCCAAAATGTAAAATCTGGTGATATTAGTCGTCAGTCAGCCAGAGTTAGCTTGCTAGAAAACTTGCTAGGACGGCACGGCAGCTGTCCAGTCATCCTTGGGAACAACACGTATGTATAAACTACACTGACATTTGCACCCCTGTCAGCGACTGGGACTCTGGGGTGTCATCTGGTTTACTTGACTGTTGCTTGTGACACTGAGAATCGAGAGCACCACTGAAAAGTCATGGTGATAGCAGGATCTCTGAGTCAGGGTCTGTGTGTGTTCATATGAGTATGTGCATGTATGTGTGCGTGTATGCGCGTGTTTGTGTGTGCATGTATGTGTGCTTGTGTGTGTGTGCATGCACACATGGTATGTCTGTATGTGCATGTGTATGCTTGTGTGTGAGTGTACAAATTCATTTGTGCATATATATGTGTGAGTGTGTGTATGCATATGTGCACGTGTGTGCATACATACATATATGTGTGTGCATGAATATGCACATGTGTATGGGTGTGTGTGTGTGTGTGTGTGTGTGTGTGTGTGTGTGTGTTGGGAGATGCTAGTCCAGAGTCAGGGTCTAGCACTGGGGAAGAATGTTAGTTTAAATCTGGACTTTTGCTTTAGTTTTGCAATAAGTTGTCTAACTTCAAGATGCAGTTTTCTTCATTCTCAAGCTGGACATAATAATATTGTGTGTCTCTCGTGGGGCTGAGAGGATGAAATGAGACAAACTGAACTAAGCATATCACATGGACCATCCTACACTGAGCTCTCAGAGTTCATTAGGATTATTTTGAGGAAATTATTTCTCTATAAAATCTGTGGACTTTTTTATAAAATGCCTTAATTCAAGATTGTTATAAGAGCTAAGAATTGTTATCCTCAGGTTTGCTTTTAAAAGAGATGAAATTTAACCCACAGTCAAAGGGCATGCTACAGTGTTGCTTCTCATCCTGATGCATGAATATAACGTCTGTGCTCTGCAATGACAGACTGACTTTCTTGTCTGCCTACTCTGCCTGCCCAGAATATGTAAACTATGCCAAGCCTCCCTCACCTCTGAGTGTGTCCTCAAACTGCTGGCCTCCATTTCCCTCCCACAGCATATTTGAGGCTCTTATTACAATACTTACAGAGTGTGCCACCTTTTAAGAATTCTGTGACAACTCCTACTGCACTCAATCCTGCAACCTAAAAAAGTAACAACCTATATAGAAAAGAAACATTGAAGAGATCTCTTAAAACTTGTCATAAAGATGCTCCAGTGAGTATATAGACAACACAAATTGGACTTTCCCCCTCCCCTCCTCCTCCCCTCCTCCTTCTCCCCTTCCTCTTCCTTCTCCTTCCCCCTTCCTCCTCCTCCTCCTCCTTCCCCTCCCCCTCCTCTTCCCTCCCCTTCTCCAACCCCTCCCCCTCCTCCTCCTTCCCCCTTCCTCCTCCTCCCCCTCTCCCTCCCTCTCCTCCTCCCCCTCTCCCTCTGCTCTCTCCCCCTCCTCCTCCCCCTCTCCTCCTCCTCCTCCTTCTCCTCCCCCTCCTCCCTCTTCTTGAAAGGGGTGATTATAAGGGTAGGGAGAAGATCTGGGAGGACTGGAAATGAATGTGATCAGGGTATATTATATGAAATTTCCAAATAATCAATAAAAATAATATGAAACAAGAGCTGTTAATTGTGCCGAATCAAAATTAAAAGTCAGTAAGATGCCTACACACACACTCACACTCACACACATACACACATGCACACAACCATATAATATATAGAAGGACTTAAGCATGCCTATCAATACTTTCAGTTATTTTCATGGCTTTGGAAACACAGGGACATTGTGTGGTGGTTTCTTTCACCCATGGATAGGCAGCTTATGACTCAAGAGCCATTCATCACTCAGGCTGGTCACCATCTTTCCTCATTGGTTCTCTGGGTGAGTCACATGTTTGGGGTTTCTTTGAAAAGAACTGTACAAGATCTCAGCATCTCACAGGCATCTGCTGCATCCTACCAGGAACTCTACTGAACTCTCAGCCATCACAATGAGCAACAAATTCCTGGGCACCTGGAAACTTGTCTCCAGCGAGCACTTTGATGACTACATGAAAGCTCTGGGTGAGAAATGCTTCATAGCAAATGTCCCTTTAAAGACAGATGCACAGGGTTTTCTTCCAATGTTTTCCTTCCAGGAGCCTGGGGAATGTCGCATGGGCTGAGTGCAATCTTCTGTCTCATTCATAAAATTTACTTTCATTTCATTGGCAATAAATTTTTAGAACTTAAATGAAGCTATTTAAATGCATGGAACTTGAAAGCAGTGTCACAGGTTTGTCATTGGAAATTTGGGGAAAACTATTAGAGTTTGAGTCAATCTATATTTTGGCATTTTCTGAAAGCTTGTTTAACAGAAATTAATGTGGCGGTAAGATTATGAGTTGAAAACTAGAAAACCACAATTTAAAATTGTAGCCTTTATCCAAACTAAAAATTTTGTGTCTCTCTCTGCTTTGAGTTTATCTGTAATTAAATAATCATTTAAGTGTGTGAAGCTTGACAGATGATACATTTTCTAGATGAGGATGCTTAAAACCTATGGAAGTTGTTGAGATCAAAAGAACTGGCTGGCTGCTGTCAGTTCAAACTCCGTCCCACCAACACCTGCCCATCCTAGTGTTGAGCAGGGTTGACAAACAGAAGAGTGCGGTTGCACAGTTTGTTCTGTTCTTCTTACCAGGCATATTATGAAACTACACAATGTCAAAAATAAGATTCTACCAAGGATATGGAGGGAGGGGTCTGTACATCTATAGCTCCTTATTGATAGAGAAAGGCATGTGTGGAGGGGAGATAGTCATGATGAAAGCAGCTATAATGTTTGTAATACAAGCTCAACTGTCTAGCGCTTCACACAAATCTGAAACGACTTACTTTATGGTGAGGGTACCAGTGGACATGACAGAGTAGACAAACTAAACTTTTAGCTGTGTAGTTTTATGCTGTAAACCCTGTAGGCATCACTGTTGTAACAGTACACTAAAATGCTTGTGTCGCCAACGTGCATTTTCTCTCGCTGTTGGAACTTGGGAGGAAGCCCTTGGTAGAACGCCCACCATCTATTCATTGAAGGTACCACTGAATAAAGAACATGAAACCTGTGGGCATGAAGTCTGCCTCTCAGATATGCCACCTTTCCCAACACAATCTGATGTCACCTTGCTTTTCAGGTGTGGGGTTAGCCAACAGAAAACTGGGAAACTTGGCCAAGCCCCGTGTGGTCATCAGCAAGAAGGGGGATTATATCACCATTAGAACTGAAAGCGCCTTTAAAAACACAGAGATTTCCTTCAAGTTGGGCCGGGAGTTTGATGAAACCACAGCTGACAATAGGAAAACCAAGGTAATCTGTAACATTTTTTTTTTCCTGAAAGTTGGTCCTGTGGACTATTGAGAGCCAGGATTATTCCTTCTGGGAGTTAGCTACTTGGAGAATGGATGTGACTTGTTGAGCACCTGTCCTGGAAACTGAGGTAAGCCAAGCACGTAAACCTGTCTTTGTAGAGCATCGTGACGCTGGAGAGAGGCTGCCTCAAGCAAGTGCAGAAGTGGGACGGTAAAGAGACAACCATAAAGAGAAAGTTGCTGGCTGGGAAAATGGTAGTGGTAAGAACAGTCCCAGTTCTCAAGGCAGAAATAACGCTGTATACATACATTGTTTGTGCGTGTTTCAAAATGCCCCTTTTCTTTAGAATACAAATATACGACAACACCAAGAATAAAGTCAGCAGTTAGTGCTTGAGTGAAAACCATTTAAAAGATGAACGTTTGAGTCTTACAAGTTTTAGGTAGAGATTCTTAAGTGGTTAGTAGTATCTAAGCAGTAAACTTAATGAAAATATGATGAATGTCACATTGTTTAAACTTACATCCAAAAAAGTAAGCCTATACTTCAAAAGTAAGATATAACCCTGGCATGCTCAATTATAGAATATTGTAGCAAAAGTACTTTGTTTTCAGGAGTTCATAGGAACTTACCCTAAACCATGTCCCGCCCCCAAAATACAATCTAAACTCTGAGCTTTGGAGACCTCTTTAGTTAGCAAATCAGAATAAGGAAAAGGAGTCCACTAGATGGACTCTAAGGGAATTTTAAGACTGTGTGTCTGTGCTCACTAATTAATGCACACAATGAATATGCATACTGTCCTCTAGTGTTTTGAATATTTCTTTTAATGTGCATTGGGTTTTAGCCCTTGCTGCACAATAGATGTACAGGAGTCAATTCCAGTACAAGGTCCCCATTATAGATCAACCAAGCCAAATCTCTCAGGGAGTTTATTTGGCTGCTCTTTGGGTAAGGCACATGAGAAAGCCATTTTTATAGTAGTCACTGTTCTCCTTGTTACCAAAAACCAGCTAAAAAGCGTGTTCAGAGAGAACTCATTTTGATCTGTAATTAGAGGAGACACCATCCATCCATCATGGGAAGGAAGACATGAAAGCAGGTGCTTGAGGCAGCTGGGGGTGCACATCAGGAAGGAAGGAAAACGGGCACTAGTACCCAGTCCTCCACCTCTGCCTTAGTCTAAAGCCACAGTCCCTGGAGTATGTTCTCCACTTTAGCATGTGTCAGGTCTTCAGGTCTTCCCACCTCAATTAACCTGACATAGACTGTGCCTCACAGACATGCTCAGAGGTTTGATTTTTTTTTTGTGTGTGTGTGTGTGTGTGTGTGTGTGATGGATGATTCTAACTCCTACAAAGCTGACAACCAACATTAAGCATTGTAACTATGGCAATATTTTCTTGGACTTAAATGCATCTAAACTGTGCATAAAACTGCTGCTTGATCACATATAAGAACACAGATGAACTTTAAAGGTTTTTCTCAAGTTTCTTGGTTGTAATTGTGAGCTACTAGGAACCTGGCATCTAGATATTTTATTTCTTCCTATATGTAATCTTGTGAGCTCATTGTAAACTGCTAATTTATTCCAAATGTCCTGTCCTCTGACTTGTATTTTAAATAGCCAATCTCCTCTTTTAAGGAATGTATAATGAAGGGTGTGGTCTGCACCAGAATTTATGAGAAAGTCTGAGAAAATCGTGGGACCATCCAGATGGCGTTTGCTCATCTAAGACTGGAAATCATTCAGCAAGCCCTGAGTTCACTGCAGCTGGTTTGTCCGATTTCTTCTGCACTTGTCGTAATTGTGTTCTATAGTGGTGGTTTAAGTGAGGATTAACCTAAAATGTTAATTTAGACATTTTTCCATTTTCACCCACGTCTTCACCATGTTAATCCTTCTATATTGACTAGACAAAAGATAGCTAATAAAAATCACAGTTGCAAAGTGTTTTAAATAATGTTTAAGTAAAGTTGTTTAAAATAATGATAAAAAAAAGAAGCAATCAAATACTAAAAGAAGGTAAGAGCTTTGTTCTGGGCAGAGATAAATGTCTGGGGTGGGGGGTGGATAGTTAGGAGGCAGGAGAAAGCATAAAACAAAGCAAGAAGATGAGCTGCTTTAAATTGGGGTGGGTGGGGGAGTTCCTCATTTCAGCCAACAGGAGTAGCCTCCATTCCACTCGGGCCAAAGCTTTATAATGCACAGACAATGCGATGCACAGACTACTCAATGCACAGCGATTATGGCCCTGAGCATGTTTGACAAGTGTATGTACCTATGTGTGTGTACATCCCAACAGAGGCTGAGGCACACATGGTTCCCTCATCTGAGAAGTCTTCCTCATCTCCCTCTCCAGGTAATAGCAACCCACCAGAAGCAAGGATGGTATTGATTTGGTCCTAGACTAGCTTTGCTTAAAATGGTACCAGACCTCATACATTTATTTCTCTTTACCTTTAAAGCCTAGCATGATGTTTTCCAGGTTTATCCAGGTTATTACATGTAGTAGTAATTTGTTTCTTTTTATCACTGAGTTCCATTATTCCATTGTATAACTACATCATTTTAGTTATCCATCTTTCTCCTGAGACAATTGGGTTATAACCAGTGTTTGTATATGATGAATAAAGCTGCTACATTCTTGTACAAGACTTTGAACATATGGCCTCTTTTGTGTTAGATAAATAACTAGTCGTAGAATTACCAAGCCCAGTAATTCTTGATAGGAAAGAACGAGGAACCACTCTGCTTATGTAAATGATAACTGTGTGATTGTTCATGGCAAGCAGATGTGCACAGTGGAAGAAGATGTATACACATACAGAATGACTGAAGGCAGGAACATAGGCCATGAAGAACTGCAATGAAGTCTGTGTAAATCCATGATTTCTGTCTCGGTGTGAACATGAGATGTCCCTTATGGTCTCATGTGCTGAAGTCTTGCCCACTAGCTGGTGGTGCTATCATGGGAGACGGTAAAATCTTTAGCATGTGTGTTTTAGATGGAGGAAGTAGGTCACTGGGCCATGTCTTTCAAGGTCATCCCTATCCCCCTTCCTCTTCTTACCCTTCTTGTCTCCCATGAGTTTGGGTTGTTTATGTCATATAGCCCAGTTGTTATGATGTTCTGTGGCACCTCAGGCTCAGAACCAAGGCAACTAACTAAGCATTTTGGACTTTGACTTCTGAAACTCCCAGTCAAAATAAAACCTCCTCCGCACTGTTTATATCGAGTATTTTGTCACAGAGACAAAGTCTGACTAATACAGTTTCTAAGCTCTGTGCATGTTCATAAGTAGATACAACTGTACTGTACACACACAACTGCATGTGTATGTACGTGATTCATATATGTACCTAATGTGTGTTTGAGTAAGCATACACACGCTTCGGACTCCAAGCTTTGTCTCCCCAGTGAGCCCAGAAGAGCAGATACCTCAGGAATATGAGCACACCTAGCACTTGGGGCTTGGTCGCTAACGCCATTTCTCACTGAGAGAAACCAAAGTCCTCTGGAGAGATGGATGGTTTCACACCAAGACAGAATAGGTACTATAAGATTTAATTATTTTTATATACAAAAATAAAAAAATACTTAAACAAATGATAGCAGTATGTTGCCTGAATAAAAAGAAAATTCCATTGGTTAAACTTGGGACAGCTTGGACATGAAATACTTGGTAAATCACAAGTTTTAAACCATTAAGAAATCACAAATTCATAAATTATCATCATGAATGGTAAATCATTGGGAAAAAGTAAACCCAAGACTCTGATATTGTGGTCAAATGACAGGTAGATAGCACAGAGAAGGCTCACAGGACAGGTATACTGGTATATGTGGAAAGAGTTCTGGCAAACAGGCACTATATTTCAACTACCACAGCAAATATGGGTTCCAGCAAGAATTATCAATGGACAATAAAGCTAGAAAAAAAACTGTGATTAGAAGCATCCTAGGTCTGGTTTGCACTGGTTATTTTTCTCTTTGCTGTGAAGATACAGCTGACAGAAGCAACTGAAGGAAGGAAGGATTAATTTCAGTTCACAGTTCCAGGATAGAGTTCATTATGGCGGGTTGGGGTGATGGGAGAGACAGGACCAGGAAACAGAGAGATGAATGCCTGTGTTCCGTGAGCGCTCTCCTTTGTGGCCAGACTGGGACCTTAACCCATGGAACAATGCCACCTACATGCAGAGTGGCTCTTTCCTCAGCTGAACATCTGGAAATGTTCTTTTTCAGTACTCAGTCTCCCTGTTGATTCCAAATCCTGTCAGGGTGCTGATGACATCACAGTTTTAAAGCATTCTCACCTAAGAGAGGAAAAAAAATAAAAATGCACAAATAAGATATCAAAACAGTACAGTCACTTAATGGGACTGTCAAAGTTAACACAGCCAATGGAGGGCAAACAAGCAATACGTGCCCTTATAGGGAAGAAATGTCATATACTGAACATTGTATTTGGAGATCTACATGTGAGAATATTATGAGGAAACAACCAGGAAATTCAAAATGAGGCATTTTTGTATTTAAAAAATGAAGGCAGATGTTGACTGAATTCTTCAAAATGTCAATGTCATAAAAGAGAGGCTGTGGAAGTCTTCCACATCACATTCTACTGAAAATACATGGCAGCTAGTTACAGTGAATGATGCTGGGTGTGTCTCATAGGAGAGACAGTAAATGCTGCGGAGAGCATGGGGTCAGTCTGTGAATTAGAGTACACACCAGGGATTAGATTATCGTGAACTGTGATCAAGGGAAAGATTACCTCTATTCTTGGAAAATCCATGACATTTTGGGTACTGGGCCTTACGTAGTATGCATGTGATTTAGTGTCAAGGTTTTAGAACAGTATATGAGTGTGTTTGTAGGTGCACGCATACATATTCATAGTGACAAAGCCAATGGGTGAACTGGGGCAGTAGCATTATCTGAATGAAAGGCCTGTTTGTTTTCTATGAATTACTTTGTTTCTGATGTTTGTTTTCTACAAATTGGTATGCTTCTCCCAACTTCTTTGTATCTTTAAAATTATTTCACAAGAAGGCACACTGTGCAAGCCTTCCTGCCCCTCCAGGTCTTCAGACGACATGTTTCTGGTGGGCATCGTGAACCTTTCTTTCATTCTTTATCTCCTGCCAGGCCAACCCACACAAAAGGAGTGTTTAGAACTGCACTTCTATTTTTAAAGGTTTATGACTTGCCATAAAATGTATCCGTCAATAAATATAATTACTCTATTGTACAAAAGCCCCAGGTACTTTTTAATTTCATAACAGGAAAAGTATGTTACTAATGAGGAAAAGAAAATAATCCATTCAGCAGGTTGTAAATGTTGCTAAATTAAAAAAACAAAACAAAACAAAGAAATCCTTCTCTATAGTCAGAGAGACGAGCCAGGGAAAAACCTATTATTTGAACCCATTTCACGTATTGTAGCAAAACATCCGATATTACATATCACAGTCACAACAGAAAGCCACCCCTTGCTGTTCTGGGGACGGGGTAGTTCAGAATGTACGTCCTGAAGTTTTGCCCTCTGTTCAGGGCATTTCCCCATGGACAGATACATCATTTGTCTGCTTCCTCACATGAGGAAAAGGGAGAATGACCTCCCATGGGCCTCATTTATAAGGAACAAGTCCATCCAAGGAGGCTACTACTTGTTCAAGAGAGCTAATTACTTCCTAACCTTACCAAATCTGGGAGTTAAGATTTCAACATGTGAATTTGGGGAGAACACTTAATGTTTGAATGTTAACTGTCCTCCAAAGGGCCACACACACTAAAGTCTGGGTCCTCAGCCCATGGCACTATTAGGAGGTGGCAAAACTTTTAGTGGAAGACTGTAAGATCATTGGGTGTCTCGTGGAAGAGTGTGTTGGACTCCTGGGCCTTTCTCCCTTTCTTTGCATCCCAGGCATCACAAGGTGAAGCCACTTTGGTCTTCCCTCTCTGTTTTCCCTCATCAATGGGATAAACATCCAATGGACCCAAATCTCTAAAACTGTGACCCAAACGTGCATTTCCCTCTTTGAGGTTGGCTTATCTGGGATGTTTGCTGCTGTGCTGGAAATCCAACTAACACAAGCATCATCAGACCAGCACTTAGGATCCATAATATTTAAAACTTGGATCAACATGTAATTTTGACTGTCTAGTAGTTTTGTTATAACATTGTAGTGAAGAACAGTCGAACTGATCACTTGAAGCTTCTGATCCCTCCTTACCAGCTATGATCCCAAACACAGGCCTCAACACACACATACGGACCCAAGTTTCTTAGAGAACACTTCGAAGAGTCATGAAAAATAAATGAGCTATCACATGTAAGGTGCTTAGACCAGTGTTTAGAAAAGACATTGCAGAAGTATCTTCTATTATTATTGTTTGTTTGTTTGTTTGTTTGTTTGTTTTACTGGTTTTCCTGTCTTGAGACAGTGTTCTGTATTATATAGCGCAGTCTGGTCTCAACTCATGATTCTTTTGCCTTGCCTTTGAAATACTTAGGTTGCAGGCTCACAGCACCTTCCCGGCTGCTCTGCTGTTATTTACTGGATGATTCACATGATGTTCAAAGTGAATAGAAACACAGAAGCTCTTATTACTATATATGTTTTACGTAATTTATACTCCAAGTGACAAAGTCAAGAATACTATTCAGACAAAAATCAGGAATTATTTTATAGTTAATTAGTGTGTAAGCAAACAAACACTTAAAATTGGAATATTTAAAATGGGAGTTGATGATTAGCTACTCCAACCTAAATGTGACCTAGGTAATGCAGACTCCAAAGGAATAAGTAAGTTATCTGCTGTCAACTGTATAATGACTGACATATTTTTGACTTATGACTGAGGTTTTAGGATGTGATTGTATCTTGGAACTGGCCAAAACTGACCTGAAGACTAATGGCTAGAGACTGGCATGGGACCATGTCTGTAATCCAGCATTTAACAGGAAGAGGTGAGGGAGGATGGGAAAAGTGAGACCAACCATTTGAGACACAGTGAGAGCTTGTCTATAAAACAAAAATGTTTAAAGGCTGATTATTGATTTTCAGAAAATTTACAAGCCAATTGTTAGAAAGAATTGGTAATTTGAAATTAGGCACAAGAGTGTTCACATAAGAGTTCAACACAAACCATCAGGGTTTTGCTTCTTATGGAAATAAAATGAACCACTCTGCAAGCCATTGCAGAGATGTGATGTCACACTAAGACTCACTAGCATGACATTGCAGAGATGTAGAATCACACTCAGACTCACTACATGACGTTGCA
>JANHMN010000012.1:69874118-69894465 GCA_030674055.1 Rhabdomys pumilio | reverse complement strand
GATGTAATGTCACACTAAGACTCTCTAGCATGATATTGCAGAGATGTGATATTGCACTTGAACACTCTAGCATGACATTGCAGAGATGTGGCCTCACACTTAGACACACTAGCATGTGTGTCTCCCACTTTAAAAAAAAACAAAAAGCTTTATTTGTTTTTTGTGTATGAATCTTTTGCCTGCATGTGTGTATATATGCCACATGGATCCCTGGTGTCCTCAGAAGTCAGATGACAGAATACAATCACCTGTACCAGGAATTACAGATGGCTATGAAAAGCCAGATAGATGCTTTCTTAGTTACCCAGCTGTCTCTCCAGCTCCTTAGATTGTCATAGAAGAGTTTCAGTTTAATGTAGCTGATACTACTTCCAGTTCTGACTAGAAATTTACTCTGTAATTGACAAAGTTATTTAGCTCAGTTCTTAGGCTGTCTCCTACTCCATGCATGTCTCTGAGCTTCCACATTCAGAATCATCTGGGAGCTGCCGAACGCGTAAATTCCAGGATTATATCCATCAGGGCACTGGAGAGATGGCTCAGTAGTTAAGACACTTGCTGCTCCTTCAGAGTAGTGGAGTTTAGTTTCTAGCATGTACCTCAGGCAGCTCACAGCTGACCATAACTCCGCAGCACCTGAATGTGCATTGAATAAACTCACACGGACATTACACATAGATAAAAGTAAATCTTAAAATAATATATTACAAGATATATGGGTGAAGACTAGGATGGAGACCTTGCAGCTGTTAAAAGGCAAGCACAGGCACATCAACAGTTTAAACAGTTTATTTAGCGAACTTCAGTTCACGCCAGGCTGGGTCCCCACAGCCGTTTAGGCTCTGCTGAGAGGGAAATAGGAAAGCTTTGTTTTCAGAAGCAAGACAAAGAAAATATTTGATAGATTGAGGTGGAAAGTGTCTGGGTGGAAGGTAAGGCTTCTGGGCATTTTGTTTGTCTTTGCACTGCTAAGGTTTTCCAGGAACTTGCGTTTGCTGCCTGGGTAACGGCTCTATCACTGAGCTACACTCCCGGGCGTGGGTGGTTTAGAATTAGCTTTAAGCTTCAGTTTGCCTTGTACACTGAGTTCGTTTTTTTTGGCTTGCTAGGTATGAACCCAGAGCCCTGGAGTTTATCTAAGCATAATAACCTTCCAGTTACTTTTTAACACCAGTCTCTAAACTCCCCCAGGTTATCCCAGTATGTGTCCAGTTGGGAGCCACTGCACCATAGTCTTCTGAAGATAAAAAAATGTCAACATACATACAGCAAAAGACTGTTAACATCAAGGGTAGCAAGGGTTCCAGTGTGAAACTAAGTAACTGTTGACAGAGCCTGCAGATGATCTTATAAGTGTGTGATGCCTTAAGTTCTTTGTTAGGGAAGCATCTATTTATTATCTCTCTGCTGTTTCCATCAGAGGCTGTGTGATTGTCATTATGCAAAGTAAAGCATATATAAAAGTGAAGGGTCACAAATGTGGCCAGCAGGGGAACACAGGTTAAAGAGATCCCAGATCTTTGAAAACATAACTTACATTCCAGTGGAGTTTACAAAGATAATTACTCAAACTATTCAGCATAGAGTGAACTTTTGGCTATCTGTTTTTCAAAAGCGACTCACCAAGTTATCTGTGGTACCAGTTATCTGTGGGTGGCTTTGGGTAGCTTGTACCGGAGCCTAAAATCCTGCCTCAAGCAGAGTAGAACACTTGCAGTTTGCCTTCTGATACAGAATAAATCTATCAGTTCATGAGGGATATCAACTGATGGTTCTCTGTCTCTTGAAAAAATTGAAAACTAACCTCCTGACTGGCTGCATTCCACATCTGTAAGATAAGACGGTGTTGGAATGTGCAGTGCCATGGAAACCCCGGCATTCGGTATTATTGTGCTACTAATTCTGATGTCTTGTAATTAGGGTTTTTTTTTTCAGTAATTAATGCGCAGATGAGATGAGAGAGTTTTAGTCACATCATCTCAACAGGCAGAAAAGACATAAACTGAAGCACCTTGTTTTCAGTGATCAGCACAGCCCGGCCCTGGGCATTAATGAAGGAAAGGTGAGAATTAACTCCCCAGTCAGGAGCCCAGAACATAAGTCTGTCTGAAAAGAGGCCTGTTCTGTAGAGAAAGTAGAGAAGACAGCCTCATCAAACTGTAAATTATTAGAGCCATTGTTGTTTGCAGAACTTACTTCAGAAAGTGCAGAGAACAGTTCAAAACCACAGGATGTCAGATAACCCCTCCCACCCCACCCTTGAGCCCATTGGATACCAATGACAAACCACACAACTTCCACACAGTAATTGTCAACGTGTTAGACACTTCTTAATCAAGTAGGCTGTGTGGCAAACTATAGCATGAATTCAACGGGCAGAGACAGACGGAACAGACCAGAGAGAAGGGAGCCAATGAGGCAGAGGCAGGACAGAAAGACAGGGAAAGTTAAAGGAACGTGGAGAGGAGCACCTCACCCTGGAGCCTGGCAGATGGCTCTGCAGCTAAGAGACCACAGTTGCAGTGCACTTGGCTGACTTTGCTGTGAAGGTTGACTATCATAGAGACAGTATCCATTTTAAAGATATTTCAAATATGCAATCAAAGGAGAAGCTTAAACACCAACTCAGCCACAAACCCTTTGATTTACAATGGTGTCCTGCCTGCAAGATATGCTAGGGCAATAAGTGACACAAACCGTCTGGTATCTGATTTGCTTTAAGGCCCACTCAATGAGATGTAACCCATGCCCTGTACTGCTTTGGTAACAAAAAAAATCTTAGGAGTCATTTTACTGCTATATTTTTGCCTGTCTGTCTGTCTGTCTGTCTGTCTGTCTGTCTGTCTGTCTGTCTGTCTATCTTTCTATCTTTCTATCTACCTATGCTCAAAGGTCAACACCTTGCTCAACCATCATCAGAGAAGCTTCCACCTGCACCATATGTGTATAAATACAGAGACCCACAACCAGATATTTTGCAGTTAGTGAGAAACCTAATTGGATGTTTCCATCAAATCTCTCCCCTCAGGGCTCAGGGACCCTTGGGGAAGAGAAAGGAGAGTGTAAGAGACACAGAGGGTGGAGAACACTAAGAAAATCGACCTTTTAAATCAATGTCCTGATGCACATATGAACTTAAGAGACTGAGGCAGCAATGCACAGGGCTGGCACAGGTCTGCACACAGTGGGGCCTTAGAGCTGAAAGGAGAAATGAACACACACCTCCATTGCTAACCAGAAGCCATCTCCGGTTGATAACCACTTACAAATAAAAATTTAGTTTCCTCCAAGTGATTTCTCACTGGGAAAATATCAACTCTTACGGGTAGGTCAAATGTTCAGGCATAGATTCCAACAGAGAAGGGACTCAAGGGCACCTTTGCAGGTTCCTCAATTCACAGTGTTGTGTCAGGGAATATATATATATATATATATATATATATATATATATATATATATATATGTGTGTGTGTGTGTGTGTGTGTGTGTGTGTGTGTGTGTGTGTAAGTGCATACACATATATACACACATGTACTTGCCCTGGCCCACGGATATTCGACGAGACCTCTTGGGCTCTTTCTCTTTATTTTATGTGTAATTCTGGTGCGCTTTTTTGTTTTTGCTTATTGTGCTGTACTTTGTTGTCCTGTCCTCCTTTGAAAACTGTTTATTTTCTGATGAAAGATAGACAAACTGGGTCTGGATAGGAGGGGGTGAAAGAACTGGAAAGGATAGAGGGAAGGAAACTGTAACCAGGATATATTATGTGAACAAAACAAAATCTACTTTCAATAAAAGGAAAAAATATCAAAAAGCAACAAGCCACAGTGTGAGGATGGCCTTGCTTCTTCTTGTCTGTAAATCCTTGTAGTTTCCTGAAAATTCACAAACAATTTTATAAACTTTGTTTACAGTAAAAACTTATGTCTTATAATAACAAGAATTAATTTCACCTGAGTGGCCTATGGAGTCAACCTATGTCATGAAAAATGATCTTAAATCTGTGATCATTTTGCCTTCACTTTCTGAGTGCTGGGATCCAAGGCTTGGACCTCCCAGTCCCAGGCTTATGTGGTGGTCTGGATTGAACCAAGGGCTGTGTGTATTCAAGACAAGCATTCTGTCAACTGAGCTGCATATGTAGCCTCAGTCTCTCAAAAATAAACACACACACACACACACACACACACACACACACACACACACACTACCCAAGCCTTACTGAACCCATTCTCTGGAAATAGTATGCTGTATTAATAAGATAACATCTTGAGGGGCATTAAGTTCATTTTATAGCAAATTGTTTTAGCTGCTTGTAGTAAAGTATTACTATTTCAGAGCATTGCGATCAAGGCAACTTAGAGAAGAAAAAGCTTGTTTGTGGTTATCATTCCAGAGGGTTAGAGTCCATCATGGTGGAAGGAAGTACGGCTGTGGGACAGGAAGCTGTCTTGAAACCGTAAGCATAAAGCAGACTGTACTGACGTTGTGGAATATTAGCTAGAAATATAAATTGATGACATAGGTCAATATTTACTTAATGAGTGAAAAAAAATGAAAAAGAAAGGAAAGGACATGGCCAGGGACATCTGGGACAGTTTAGAGTGGACATGACCTGAGCCATGTGTGGAGCAGGGGAGAGAGGGGCACCAGATGCAGCAGCCAAGAGGGCTAGAGGTAAAAAAGGGATGGGTAACCAAATGGCTGAATCATATAGGAGAGAGCCGGGGGGGAAGGGCAGTTCAGCCCCTGGCTTGGAGAGTTCATGGGTAGAGGGCAGGGTATACCAACCATGCATGGAAAGATTAATTTGATTTAAAAGTAAATGAAGGAATACTACAAAGAAACACACTAGTTTTGTTTATTAGAATTATATTCATACTGGAGCTAGAGAGATGGCTCAATGGTTAAAGGTGAGGCCATGTCAGGCCAGTCACAGTCACCTGAGGGTTTGACAGGCTCTTCTGGCCTCAGTAGACACTCATGTTTTCACATGCACAGAGACATATATGCACATATAGATAAACACTTATAAAAAGAGCTAACATGCCTAACATTTCTAAATATGTACATGTAATGACTATGCCATGACAGTAAGTCACATGGGAAAGATGCTTTGTGCTGCAAACTGCCTAACTTATGCATGATGTAAATACTTTAGGGTGTTCACAAATGGTTGCAAACACTATCTTCAGGCAATGAGATTTGAGGAGACCTAATATTTTCTTGGAGTTTATGTATTTTTCAAAATAAATACTTATATAATATCAGAGAGAGTCTTATTTTTATTTCCACTTTGAAGTCCTGGGAATTGAACCCACTCTTTGCTAGGCAAGCACCTTACTACTAAGCTATATTCCCAGGCTGTGTTTTATTTTAAGAAAAAAAAGACTTTGGAGCCTAATTAAATTTATATTGAAGTTACAAAAATATTAAGACCAGACGATCTCAGCAAAAAGAAAACTGGTTAAAAAAAATCAACCATTTCCTCTTGCAAGTGGCACTTCATTTACAGGTCCAAGGAGAAGTGCAATGCTTTCATCTAGAGACTTTTATATTACAGCAAATTAAAAGAGTGCTTTCTCAAGTTCTAATTGCTTTACAGGTGTCTCTTTCACTGAAGAGTGGTAGCACCCTCACCGGCTCGTGAAGTCAGGTAAATAACTCAGCTCTCTACTCGTTGCCGGCAGACCTTCCAACAGATAAACACGTCAGCATAGCCTACACTGTGAGCTGTACAGAGTTAAGAACAGACATCGCTAAAGCTGTAAAAATGGACTCAGTAAAGAGTCAGAACCAGGTTACAGACTGCGAGACTTGGAAATTTCTACAGCTGTTAACAGCCCTTTCCATGGAAGGCAACATCCCAAAGCAAAAATAAAACAACAATAAAATCTAAACTTTCGGAAGGTAATGCCTCTGTCCCACATCTGCAGAGTAGACCATTCCTCTGAAAGGGACTGAGGTCACCAGCCTGGATGTAGATGGTCATCTGCTCCAGAACTGCCATCAGCATGTAGCTAGGAGTTAAGGAAAAATACCTAACGTTAATGATAGAACTAAACTTTCAACTGTTGTTTCCTAATGGTCCCCATAGAATTTAAACCTCTCCAATAAACAGAAGTCAGAGCTAGGTCCAAGCCTCCATTACACAGCTGAAACTGACTCAATGAAGTAAGTTTCTTTCTGACTTCGTTAGAAAGCTGTGCTAATGGCTCCCACTGCGAACAGACATTTCACTGTATGCTCCCTATCCATCATTTAAGTCAAGTCTCCGATTAACTAAGTATGGTAGCATCTAGAGACAGTTATCTCAATGAAGTAGCAGTGATACCAACCACAACAGCGCATTCCTGAGTCCCTACAACAGGAATGTTTAAGATGCTTAGTTGGTCACACGTTAGAACCTGGTTGTCAGAGCTGAGTCAGTAGCCCAGCTGTCAGCCCTTCACATAACTTTGTTATAAAGCTATTTTCTTGCTGACTTCTCTACCTCTGCTGACAGTTGGCTTTTACAAATAGCTGTAAATCAAGGAAATCAGTCTGAGTAACATGGAAAATTATTCTGAACAATGCATAATATTTTGGCAAGCCACCAAATGGATGTGCCAATGCCAAAAGGAAGTCATTTGGCTCTAAATGTGAATTACAAGGATGTTAGTTCACAATGTCCAATCAAGGCATGTTAAACTAGGGACTCCCAGGAGTATACTCCAAATACAGCTAAGGTCACAGACAATATGACTCTTATCATCACAAGATCACATTCCAGTTGGCAGAATACATCTGTTTTGTTTGTTTGTTTTAATACAAACTAAACTTCCTTACTAGGTAGGCCGAAGGCCACAGCATCACTAATCTGCTCTGAGTTAGGATACAATTTCTTCATTTTCTCTTATACTAGATATATTCCCTAAGAAAGATGCTTGACTAAAGACAAGCCTGCCTGGTTATCAGTAGTAGCGTTCTTGAGCCTTACTGTCACTCTCCAGTCACTGCACCAATTATGATATCAACGAGAAAGTCAGCAAACAGGAAGACCCAGGTCAGTCACTGTCTCCCCTGTCCTGCTTCTTCACTTGACCCACTCTCTCCTCCACTCAGTACCACCCAAGGTGGCTCTGTGATCAGCAGGTCAGACGTCACCTACAAGAACTCAGACCATCAGGCCCACTGAAACCTCATTCTGCACCGGAACAGCAATCCTCCAGGTGACTCCCAAGCAAGCATGGTGTCCAGGAAACCCTTTTGAAGACATGTTTTATCCCGCCAGCAGTTAGAGAAACTGAAGGCATTGAGTCCTTTTCTAGTTTATTTATGCATTTTTAAATCATCCAGGAAATATACATTCTAGAATCAAGAACACATTTTCCCATGCCAAAACAAAAGGATACAAGCCGACATCTGTTTAACCAATCATGATTTACAATATACTGTCGTAATTGCATCCATTGGTACACCGTGCTTGAGGGGTAAAGATTTTAATTGTATGTGTCTGTGTGAACATGTGCAGGTGTGTGAAGGCTGGAGACAACTTTCCCTGTTGTTCCTCAGCTGCCATCTATTCTGTTTTTGAGGAGGGTTCTCTCACTGGGCTAGGGCCAATCCAGTAGGCCAGGCTGGCAGATTACTGGGATCTGGACATTCTCCTGTCTCCACCTCCCCAGCATTGGAACTAGACATGTGTGCTATCAGAGCTGTGTGTTTTCTACCTCATACTTGGGTAGAACTGAGGTCTCAGGGCTTTCAGGATAAGCACTGTGTTGACTGAACCCTCTCACCGTCCCCCCTTTTTATTCCAAGACAGTGTCTCATCTGGTCCAAGGTATGTCACTGAGGATGACTTGAACAACTGATTCTCCTGCCTCTGTCTCTCACGTGCTGTGATTACTGGTGTGTCCTATAATTTTTACTTCAAAATTGGGATATTGTGATTAATTAACGTTATGATAGTGTCCCAGTCACACATGATTACTAGCTCCAAGCATAGTGCTCCTTCTGTTACTAAGCCATTGATGAAGGAGAGGAGAGCACCAGCACATGAGTAGTTTGGGGAAAATGGGTAGAGAATTCCTTATGTGCATTGTAATCACTTTATTCTAGACTCCAATGGCACACAAAGAGGTCTATGAAATAGTTTTACAGATTTCCAGCCTCTTCCTGAAAAACAAGGAGATCTATGAGATAGTTTTAAAGAGTTTCAGCCTCTTCCTGACTGCAAGCTAAATATACTCCTGAGCTGGGAAGAGGGGAAAACAAGCTGTCCTGGTACTCGTCCACTCCCTGTCTCCACAGACTCATCTCAGGCATGGCCGACAGTTACACTGTCAAGTGGGAACTCTTTCTAATGTCCTGTGGGAATTTCCAGAACCTTTCTCTCCTTTTCTATCTGTTTCACATAGGCCAGTAAGATACAGTCCAACCACCATGTTTCCCAACTCTATTCCTTCTAGGCAAGGTTTTCATTTGGTGAATGCAGACTTCTACACGTGTATGATTCTCTCCAAACCTATGCTATGCGTGAGTCTTTGCTTCGGGAAAATTTAGCCTGTTGTTTGAGATTTCTTCTTGAAGCAAATACAGGCAAGTTCCTCTGATAATTTTTTTTACTAAGCCATTGTTATTGACCTTAGTGTATTTAAGGCATACGTCCCCTGTATATGGAACTCTACATGGCACACAGGGGTGAAGGTTTGGGTCCCAGCTTCTATTCCAAAGCAACTCTCTATAGGCTTTCACCATTATCAAACACAAAGTGATTTGGTCATTTGAGATGCTGTGAGTAGGTTTAGGTAAGCAAACTTTCTTGATATAATTTTCCAAATGTGTTTCCCAAAATTTGTAGAAAAGACCAGATCACAAATTGAGAAGTGAAGACCTCATATCATAAGCATCTGTTCCACAAGTGAAGAGATTCAGTTGGAGCACGGAAGAGCCCTGCTGCAACAAGACCTTGCCATAATGGAATTTCCAGACGTGGAAGACCAGCCCCATACCCTGGAGTTGGAACTGGAAGACAGCCCATTCCTGATGCATAGAAAACATGCCTGCTTTCTGCCTAGCAGAGATATTGGTTTTTTGTTGTTTTTTTAAAGATAACCATATCTTTTTCTGAGTGGAAGAGAAAAAGTGTGTCCACAAAATTAAAGTGAGATCTCCCCTAAGAATATTCAATTAAAGCTTGGTCATAACCAAGATTTTTCCAAATAAGTTTAATACCATTTTCCGGTACTTTGTACATTTTGCACTTCACGCTGCACACTTCTTTTCATTCATTTCTGCTGTCTAGGATGTGGACTTGGTGGGCGAGCATGTGGTATCACGGAGATGAATCGTCTTGGGAGAGAGGAGCAGTAGAGAAAAGTTCACAACCTGCTGGCTTACACAAGGGAAGTGGCTTGGCTTGGGCTTGGCTAGGAAAGGGACACAAACCTATTGTGATTCTTCCACTATCGATGCAGCTGCCAAGTCTGCATACCACATACGATGCCTACACAGAGCTCTACATCCTTTAAGGCCATGAGGTGAGAATGACAAATGCCATTGTCTCAAAAGGCTGACAGTCGCTGGAACAGCCTACCCAAGGTGGAGGAAGAAACTAGTCCACAAAGTTGTTCTTTAAGTTCCAGTTGTGTGCCCCTAATAATAATGAAAGAGTGATTGTGATGATGATGATGATGATGATGATGGGTACAAAGAAGAGGGAGAAGAGGAGGAAGAACTTTACAGATTTCACATAATTATAAATAAAGTCATAGATTCACAATTCAAACTGATCTTTTCCATAATCTTTGTCTCTATCCAGGATCTAGACTAACTGAATCCATGTTGAGTGAGAGACAGTTCCAATACAGTACCAGAGTAGTAACATTATAAGAATTACATTTTGAGTTAGAATCTGTTTTATTTGAAGTTTTGTGTTAATGTTGCAGCCAACGCTTCAACGCATCCCTTTAGTTGGGGGCGGGCATATGATTCTGGCCTGTGAGTCTTGGGTAGAGACTCACTGTAGGTAGAATGGATATATGAATCTACTGAATTTTTCATTTAATTGTCAGTGTGTAAGCCTTCACGGTTTCTTTGCTTCTTGGAATGGCAGCATACACTATTTGACATAGAAACTACTTTGGATTAATTTGCTGTTGTAATTTGAATGCAATTGGCCCCCATGAGCATAGGGAATGACACTATTAGGAAGTGAGGCCTTGTTGGAGTGGGTGTGGCATTATTGGAGAATGTGTATCTCACACACTTCCTGCTGCCCGGAGATCCAGATGTAGAACTCTCAGCAATTTCTCTAGCACCATGTCTGCCTGCAGGCTGCCATGCTTCCTACCATGCCAATTACAAAATAAACCTCTTAACTGTAAGTCAGCCTCAATTATGTTTTCTTTATAAGAGTTGTTGTATTCATGGTGTCTCTTCACAGCAATAAAACCCCAACTCAGACACTGAGAGATTAAGTTACTGAGGGATTAAAATGAAAAAAGATAGACCCAAAACGTAAGGACATGTATTCTTAAGGTGAAATTTCTTTTGATATTTAAGCCACAAATTTTACAGAATGTATTTGATATCTTAGCATAATCTATACTAACTTGATGGACATAAAATGTATTATATATAGGAACTGGAGAGATGGCTCAGGGGTTAAGAGCACTGGCTGCTCTTCAGGAGGACCTGGCTTCAATTTCCAGCACCCATGTAGTAGCTCACAACCATCTGTAACACGAGTAACAAGTGATCTAATTATCTAATTTAGTCTGGCCTCACAGGCATAGAACATGCACACGGTGCACAGACATACATAGACAAACCACCCTGTACTGGTTAGTTTAATGTCAACTTGACCTAAGGTAAGGTCATTTTGAAAGAAGAATTCTCAGTTGAAAAAAATGCCTCCATAAGATTTGCCTGTACACAATTCTATAGTGGATTTTCTTGATTCATGATTGATGTAGGTGGGGTCAACTCCCTGGGGGCAATGATCCTGGATGGTATGAGAATGCTAGCTGGGTAAGCCAGGAAGCAGAATTCTTCCACGTCCTCTGCTTCAGTTCCTACCTCCAGGTTTCTGAGTTGAGTTCCTATCCTTACTTTCTTCAGTAATGGACTGTTACCTGAAATTGTGAGATGAAATAAACCCATTCCTCTTCTCAAAATTGCTTTTGGTCATGCTGTTTTGTCAACATTGGAAATGCCAACTATGACACACCCATATCTATAAATAAGATAATCTTAAAAGTTGTTACACAAACATACAGTTTTGCATTGGTTTAGGAACCAAGCAGCAGTTAAAGAAGAAATGGGTAGGCAGGGCTTTCAAAGATGGTCTTGTATGCTTTTCAATGGCAAAACAGTAAATCCATACCTGAAATATACTGGAAATAGGTAGCATATTTAAGAAACTCAAATTTTTAAGAAAAGGTTAGAAACTTATACTAATAGGAACAACATTTGATAAGGCCTTGGAACCAAGGCTCAAGTGACCGCCTCCATCTGAGACCTACCAGCCTATGCTGATTTGCAAGCCTTTGCTATCACGTACTATGAAAACTCTGGGTGATGTTGTCCCTCAGAGCAAACTCCAGCCTATCTCAAGGACAAGGCAGTACCATCAAATCGCATACATGCAAAGCTTGAAAGAGATTTAATGTATTTTTCAGTGTTTTACAGTTATGAAAGTCAAAGTTAAACACAAACCATCTACTGTGTCACTGTGGTTTAATATGGACCCATTTTGGATGCCAAAGAGGGTTCTCCTCAGATTATGAGACCTTTATCCTTTAAGTCTTGTCAAATTTTACACAACTGTATACTAAATGCCCCTTGATCTATAAAGATTGTCTCTAGATGAGCCAAGGTTTGCTGAGGAAGAAAAAAAAAAAGCAGGTCAGAGTCTAATGTTCCACTTAAAGGAGAAGGAAAAAACAGCAAACCCCTATGACATACAGGAAACAAACCTCATTAAGTCTTTGGAAATAAGGATTCGAGGATGGCAAAGGTGAAATCTGCACTGTTTGTGTGACTCTAACATCAGCCCCAGCTGGTGGGGGTTGATGTCCAAGAAACAAATCAACGGTCAAAAACAACACATACATAAATCTGTGCTTGAGTTGCAGTATCTTAGACTCCGCTGGGTGAGGTGGAAAACCCTGAGTCTCTCTGGATTTTTCATGTCTTGCCACCTAGTGTGCAAAACCACAATAAAAGTTTGAGGTCAAATAAGAAGCAGTGTTGGAAACAGACCTGAGTTGTGCATCAGGGTGATGGACTGGTGCCAAGAGATCAAAGGAGTGCTTTGAGACTGTGTCTACCAGCGTTTCACATCAAATGTATGTTTCTCATGAGAACAGTCAGCAAGGTTCAGCATTCCAGCTGTGGTGGGATTGTTTATCTACCTAGCAGCTGTAAAGCAAGCTGTTTCATCCACTACAGCCCCAGATGGGACCAGAGTTGTTGAAAATTATGCTCTCAGAAGACATTTTGAAGATTCTCACTTTCTCCTGCCAAATGGAAAGATGTGAATTAACAGACCAAAACCACATTTCAAATTGACTATACATAATTATTCACACATACTATATATAATGTTATATATTACAGTGTGTGTGAGTGAGTGTGTGTGTGTGTGTGTGTGTGTGTGTGTGTGTGTGTGTGTGAGAGAGAGAGAGAGAGAGAGCCTACACAAGTATTTATGTGGATCAAGGTTCCCAGCGGTAAAAGAATCAATTCGTGTAATTCCTCTTACTTCTTAATTCCTCTCTAACCACAAAAGAGCAGTGAGTATGAAGGCATATAGAGCTTTCTCTCCTAGCCTGAATATTCACTGTTCATGCCACTTCATAACAAATTACCTTACAGTGTGTATCTGAAGACACCCCAGCACACTAGAAAACACAGCCAAACAGGTCAGCCTCACACAGCCAGGGAGAAAGCCAGTCCCTTTCATTCTGCATGACTGAGATTTATTTGTCTATGTTTCCTCCCTCATTTCTCTATGGTAACAAGGTATGATGTCTAGGTTTCCCTAAGAGCATATAGAAGTGTCTGAGATTTGTTCTCCCTGACAGGACACTTCCCTTCTCACTGGTCTTTCATCCCAGACTGACTGGACATTGGTGATCCCAAACTGACTGCCAGGCATCGCTTCGGCCATCTTTGCTTGTTCACACTGTCTCCCACAACTGTACTCAACACAGACACATCCACTCACTTACATGTTAACTTAGAGAGTTTGTGGGGGTCGTTTTAAAATGGAAGGACTGGGGAATTCTAAGAGACCATGTGGAGTCAAAAGCTGAAAATGCATGCTATTTGCCCCATTGTAAAAACAATGCCAACACCTATCTGATTCAAAGAAACAAATTATTCTTTCTTATTTCTCTACTAACTTGAGACTGAGAATGCAGCGTGACCCAGGTGTACCAGCTGTCCCTGCCAACACAGATTTGTTAGGAGAACCGAACATGGCTTAACTGAAAGCACCTTAGAAGATTTAAGATACGAGATTGAAAATCACTAATTTTTCCTATATTTTGAAGCCACAGGTTTTAAGGCTGGTTTTGTTAGGCCTCAGACCTCGCACAGCCTTGGACACCTTTGACCTCTTCTGCTGCTTGTCAGTAACTCACACCCTTGCCTGATGTATCAGTGATAGGACCAGCTTGCTCTAATATGTGTTACTTGTTTAGTGCATGATTTCCCACCATGCCTCCATTCCTCCCTTGAATACAGTGTCACTGAAGACAAACAAGGAACAATAGTTATCATAACTGGAATCTTGCTCCAGATCCACCACCTCACTGTGCCACCATGATCCTAGAACAGGCTTATACACTGACCCAGACAGTTGACTAGACAGCCCAAGGAGCCTGGAAACAAACTTGCCACCAGCAATGGCAGTTGAACTATCAGACAATCATTCAACTTAGAGAGGAAGGGCTTTCCCTGACAAAGCCAGCCTAGAAAGAGAGAAAGACATGACTACATCAGCATGTGTGGGGATGCCACTGTAACACAAAGCCGTGACCAATGAGGACATGAGACGGTATGAAAGAAACAATCCAGTAAAAGACCAGTGGACATCTATAGACTGTGTGGCACATAATTCAGACTCCTCTTAGGCAAACTTAGTGAGTTACTACAGAACACCAATAGACAACCAACTATATGCTTTCCCAGTGCTAAGGCATATTCAAACATCACAGCATATACCCCCAATACATAGATCTTTATTTGTTCACTCTTCCTTAACAAAGGGAGTTGAACAAAATAAATAGCCTTTGAAATGTCTTTGGGAGAAGACTGAAGGAGCAGAAAGGGTTTGTGACCCCATGAGGAGAGCAACAATACCAACGAACCAGAGCTCCCCAGGGTCTAAACCACCAGTCTGGGAGCACATATGGAGGGACCCATGACTCCAGCTGCACATGTAGGGGAGGATATATGTCGGGCATAGGTGGGAGAGGAGATCCTTGGTCCCATGAAAAACAAACACAGAGTGTGTGGGGGGGGATGTGAGGGTGGAGAGGGGGTGGTGGGGGCGGGGGGTAGGTGAGGGCACAGTCTCATAGAAGCATGAGGAGGGGGGATGGGATAGGAGGTTTCTGCGTGGTGGGAGGAAGTGAGATAAGGGGATAAAATCTGTAATGTAAATATAATATCCAATAAAAAAAATTAAAAAAAAAGAAATGTCTTTGGTTTCTTTATCAAGTTAGTCATCAGGGTTCAATATGGCCAAGCCGATTTTCTGAGTAAAAGTGGTTTCCTTTCTAAACCTTACAATGTGCTGTTCACTTCTCAATATCGATGTGATGCATAGAATCTCTGAATTTGATTTTGTATATATAAAAAATTATTAGTAATTATTTATTGTAATGAAATTTACATGACCTAAAAGTTGTTCCATCCTAAAATTTTATGTTGTTCTTTAAGTAAAGATAATAAATCTCTGGTGTTTGGGCCTAGGTATAGAAATGGGAGAGCTGAAGAACAATGCAGATTCTTTATACAGAGTGAAGGTATGCAGGGACACATACACACACACACACACACACACACACACACACACACACACACACACAGTGTAACATTGCCTCAGTCTTCTTAGCACTGCTTCCGCACCTGCATAGACCTCACTAACACAGCTAAATCTCCTACATTACTTCCCAGCTGGGGTAACTTCCACTGCACACACCGAGCAGGCCCTGCTGATAAGACAAGTAAATGTTTCTGCTCATTACCCGATTTGCCTTCTTGACCATTTGAACAGAGTATCAGGGTGGAGTCCACACCCGATAACACTCAGGAAGAAAAATGTCATTTCTGGAATCTTTCCATGACCTAAGACATAATGGAGAACTCAGAAGCTGGTCCTTGGCCAGAGTTAATCTAAAAGGAACCTCAAGAACGCAATGGTTTTTCTGGAAATAAATAATGCTCTGTAACTTCTTTACAGCACCCTATAATCCTGAGATCTCGTTTCCCAGGAACAAACATCCATGAAGCATCTTTCTTCTCCTAAAGTTGGAGTAAAATAGAATCTGAATGTTTTCACTCACTAAGAATAAAGGGGGCTGGGGATAACGCTCAATGGTTAGAACTTGCCTCACATGCACAAGGCTTTGGTCTTTATTCCCAGCAATGAGGGAAAAGAGTAATTGATTATCTGTGGGAAATAAATGTTTCATCCTACATAGGAACTATGCTAAAACAGTGTTGTTGTTGTTGTTATTTGTTTTTATTTTGTTTAGTTTGTACCTGGGAGTATTTCTCTCTTCCTTCTAGAGTCTATTTTCCTCTCAAGGCAGGAATTGGGACTTCCCTAGGGCCAGCCCCTGCAGCTGGCCTTGGCCTTGGTTGTTGTGTCTGTTTCCTCTTCCTAAGTGTTCCAGGATAACCGGTGAGGGACAAGGCACATACAAGGAGAATTCGCCCATCGCCTTTGCTTGGTGGCAGTGTCAAGGATGTATTTTATGGGAGAGGCCCTTTGGAGAAGATGAGAATTTTAAATCTATTTAGCAGCCTTACATGTTAGAGGAGCCCTCCTCTTGCCAGCCATGTTGGGAATCTCACAAAGCAAAGAGAAGATGTTATACGTGCTGTCTGGATTGTTCCATTTCTGTGCTCCTGACAAAAACAAATCTAGAAGTACAGAGGAAATTCGGTGTACTTTTTTTTCTACTATTTGAAAAAAAAAATCAATGTATGTTGTCTTTCCATTAACGGAACGAGCACACACGTTCTATGCTTTTGGAAATGTGTTTAAGTCATGTAGAGAAATGGAATTACTTCTACTTCCTTTCTTCGTTAGTGGCCCCACAGTCAGTTTATCTACTTCCCCATTCCTTTCTCTCTGTCCTCTGTAGAAACAGCCACAATTCTTTCACCATATTGTCACACCTTAGCAGCTCCACCTGCAACCTCAGATGCGGGACAGGTCAGTTTCCAAAGGTGAGGAAACAAACCCTGGACAGGTTTCCCCTTGGTGGGGAAAAACATGTCCTGTGTCACGCAAACCCCAGACATGTCTCGCTCATTGCTTGCCAGCAGTCATGGGGTGGATTTTTCTGTGTCCACTGCCAGGTCCACCACCACTCTGTGGACTGAGAACAGTGAGCCCTGCAGCAGCACGGGCCATACCTTCCCAAAACTTCTTGCATTGCTTGAAAAGACTGAAAAGAAAAAAAGAAACTCCACATGAAGTATAGTCCATCAGGGCAGGGGGAGGCTCAGGGAGAAACTATAGGAAACCCTGCAGGATGTTCCATGTTGTTCTGATATCACTCAACCTTTCTGTGCACTCAAATAAGCCTAGAAACAGCCACTGGTTGATAAAAATCTGTTACCATTCTCCTTCTCTTCCTAGTTACAGCCAACACTCTCCAGCCTCTTTCCTGGCTGTTTCTAAGCCATGCTGTCTAATCTGATCCAATCATTCTCTGAATTTCTTTTTCATTTTATTAGGAGACCATAGATGATTATGAAAATATTTTCCAAGTATCTCTTATCTTCTTATATTTCACCAAATATAAACTTTCAAAAACAACAAAAAGCCCAAACAAGAAAACCTAAGAGGGATTGCAAACCTGTCCACATAGATAGGCCTGTCTGCCTAAGGTTGTCCGTCCACCAGCATATGGGATTGTTACGTTGCTTTTGCTGATGGAAGACAAACAGATAAATAATTGTGTTTAAGACCATTTAAGTCTACAAAATTGTTTTTACTTTACTCTTGATGGCATCAAAAATAAGCTGTAAGAAAAATGTTAACATCCAGATTTCAAAATTTGTTCCTGGCTTTTCTGATTTGGATTAATTTCATGATGCTGTTACCGCCTGGGGTTCCAGGATGCTGATCTAGGTTATAGGATTTTAGGAGTGTGCCGCCATGTCTAGCTAACTTTATGATTTGATTTTCTTTAGACTTCCCCAGAATTGTTATTAGATCTACAAATAAAATGAATTTATTTTCATATCTAGTTTTTATGTTCCAATCTTATCAGTTCATAATGATTATAAGTGCTAATAGGCCAATATCAAACACACTTTCCTTTTTAAATTTTGTTTTCGTTATGTATGAGTGGAAAAGTATCAGCCCAGGATCTATAAGACCAAGTTCTCAGCACAAAGGGATTTATTTGCCCCAGAAGAACAGAAGCCAGGAAATAAGAACAAAGATAGGAGATAGAAGACAAAGAAGAAGGGGAAGGGAAAAAAGGAAGAGGGAGAGGGAAAGTGGTCTTTGTCTCCAGACAAAGGACCACCTCTGTCCAGAGGAGACTGACTTGGCCCATAGGAAAATGTCTGTTTATAAAGGTAAAATGGGAAACTCCCTCTTAGGATAAGGTACTTAATTAGACATGTTAATTAGATGACCCGAAGGGGGCTTTCAATTTCTGGACTTTAGTACTTTGGTAGCTGGACCTTGGTAGTCAGCCTCAGAAGGAGGAAGTAGCCAAATAAGGGAATGAACCTTGGTGACTAGCTTTAGGGATGTAATCTAATGAGTTTTAGCAAGGCAGAGGGAATGGAGAAGGGCAAGGCCTGGCAGAGCCATGTTCACCAGGCTCAAGCTGGACAAAGTCCCTTCATGTGTTCAGAGTCTGAGTGTGTGAACATGTATGCAGTGCTCAAAGATGCCAGAGTCAGGGATAACTTAGAACTGGAGTTGCTGGTGATTGTGTTCTGCTTGATGTAGGAGCTTGGAACTAAACTCAGGTCCTCTAGAAGAACACTACACACTCTTAGCAAAACTCCCAGACACATTCTTTCTGTCCGACAAACACAAACACCTTTGAGCCAACCTGCCAGCAGTAGAAATGCATCTAGAGAGTTACTGCAGTTGTCACAACTGCTGTGAACACAAGCTTTTTATGAACAACCTCAAAGACCGGCATCACCTGTTATAGCGTTCAGCAGAAATGTAGTAACTCAGAAATCGACCATTCACAGAGGTGAATCTAGCATCTGGCTTCGTAGATTTTCCTGGAAGAGTGAAATCTAGGATAAAACACACCCTGGAGATCCACCTTAAAAACAGCCTGAATCTATGTGATAAAGATTGCTCGGCTTCTGCCAATATCTGAAGTAATTTCCTTCAATCCAGTAGCTGGTTGAACAATTTGTTTCTTTCTTTCTGGTCCCCACTCCACCCCCAGGCTTGAGTTCTAGCCAAGGGAGAGCTTTTCTCAGCACCAGAAGTGTACTGGATCTGTTCCTCTTTGTCTCCCCATTGTCTACTAGAAGGGTTCCCAGAAAACAGAGCTGCTAAGAAGAGGCCCAGGCAAAGCTCCAAAGAGCTGGCAAGAGCAGTGGCCAGCGTGCCCAGGTCGGAATGAAACTGAGAAATTGACGGACCGAGGCTGCACCACCAGCATCATTCTGCGTCTTGGGAAACTGCCTCATGAATGTAATCCTGTGGGTTGGGCTGTTTCTAGAAAAAGAGAATGGAATATGAACAAAGAAACTGAACAATCATCTGTATTAGGACAGCAAGGGAGGCCTGGATAGACCAAGGAAGTTACAATCTCTTTAGGGGTGCCCCACTGGACGGGCATGGAGGCCGCTGCTCCTGTGTAGCTATAAAACACACCCCTCCTTTGCTGAGGCATGCTGACTGCACACATCCAGTCCCTCGATATCAGTTGTCCTTGGAAGGAAAGGAACAACTGAGATTTTACAACTGTTCTCGCTTGAGAAGACCTTTTAATTCAATGTTTTTCTCATGTGACTCAATCATGGTTTACTGCAAACTTCAGGATAACAGAGAGGAGAAAGTCCAACAAGATCATCCATGGCTTGGTTTGAGTAATTGTTTCTAGAAACTATAGCAAACAACTGATTTTGATACGTGATTTGGAGAGAAGTTATAGAAAAGTCCAAAGTGACTAAAGCAGTCACTGGAAAATAAGGACAAAAATGGTTTAGAGAGTGTGATGTCTGCATTTAACAGCTGGTGTACTCAGGGACAGCACACCATCGACGACACGCCCCTCCCAGAGCAGACGGCATGCACACAGGTTTGCACAAACACACAAGTTAGGTGATAAAGTTTCCAGAGTCTCTGACTGTCCCTTTTGCTACCCTGAAGGTTTTACTGCTTTGATTCTCAATGTCCTGGCCCTGAGTACAAGCTCTCAGCTCCCTTGGCCCCTATCCTCAACTTCCTATAGCAATTAGAAACTCTGATTTGCTTTCCTGGCAACTATAATTACTTTAACCTTTCCCCATAGTGCCCTTTAAAAACAATTCTTGCTTGCAGTGAATACATAAACATCTGAGTTCAGATCCCAGATTCTAAAATCGGGCTCGGCCACGTAAGTTGAATCTCTAGCAACCTCCTGGGTGGGGCTCGCTGTCCACTGAATCTAGCCAACCAGTAAGCTTCAGGTTCATACTTAAACAAGCAAACAAACAAAACCCAAAGAATTCAAAGAGAAGAAGAGAGAGGATGGTGAGCGGGAAGATGACCCCGGCCAAACGCATGCAGCATCAGAGAGTTCATCAAGGAGCCACTGAGCCTGGGCTGAAGCTCTTTGGAGAGTGTGCTTTTCTTCTGGAAGGTTGTCAAGGGTTTTTCATGCTTCTGTGGTGTTTAATTTCCAGAAGGCACCTGTAAAATGCTAAATAAAATTGCCTGGTGTTGAGCTGGTAAGATGGCTCTGTGGGTAAAGGTGCGTGCTGCAAAGTTTGATTCTTAGGATTTGATTCCGGGGATCATGTGCTAGGAGAAGTGACCTGATCCCCTCAAGTTATCCTCTGACCTTCAGGCGAGTGCCCCAAGCACATGTGCACGCGCGCACACACACACACACACACACACACACACACACACACACACACA
>JANHMN010000012.1:69846793-69874108 GCA_030674055.1 Rhabdomys pumilio | reverse complement strand
CACACACACACACACACACACACACACACACACACACACACACAGCATAAAAAGTAATAATTCCTATAACTTTTGTTATACTATTACAGGAAACTTTAGGCAACATCCCCATATTAGGTGTCATATATTATTGGAGAATTGGGGTTCTCCATTTGGGTTCTCAGTCTCATCAATAAAGAATTTAAAAATCAACTTAAAAGAACAGTTTTTAAAACAGACTTAAAGACAATTATTTTTAAGGGAAAACATCAGGGTAGACAACTTGCAAATCCACCAACTGCCAGGAGGACGGAGAAAAGGGAAAGAGAGAAATCCACCAACTGCCAGGAGGAGGGAGAAAAGAGGAAGAGAGAGCCACATGTCACTGAGAGAGCAGGGAAGCCCAAAGTGTCGTGGGAAGCATGTTTACATTTAGGGAAAAGAGATAAAAGGAAAAGAATGAAAAAACAAATTGTTTTTCTGAGTAATCCAGAAAATCAAGCAGGCTTAGCAGAGGAAGTGGCTTCCTGAGTGACGCCTTCTGGAGGGGCCTCAGGAAGGCAAAGCACATTTTGTCTTTAAGGCTGTAGCTGAATCAGGCCTCCTGGGTGGGGTTCTCTAGTAGGTGATTGATGGGCTCATCTGGATAACTATTCCCAGAGGTAACAGTAGATGTAATCTTTCGGGCAGATCAGAGCGTTCTGTATCTAACCAGGGCCAAGGTAAATTCTACACTTCTGACAGAAGAAAATAGGTTTCCTTTAACGGGTCTTAATATAACCTTGGTAGCCATTCTCAGTGGCCTCTAAAGCTACTATACAACACAATATGGTGATTATTTCATGTAAAAATGTCATTATGAATGATGAAATATGTATGGAAGTTGACTTCAATGTATAGATACAATTTTTAATGCACAATTATTTTAATGTAGCATCCACCCCTTGAACATTCGATTCACCCCAGAAATGAACATTATACTGAATATTCAATCACCCCTTGCCTTTTTAAAACCGTTTATCACTACTGTACATATCCTTTAACGTGTTTGTCTGTAATTTATGTTGTTCATCTGGCAACTGCTTGTTTTTACTCCCTGCCTAACTTCAGGTTTCTCCACCTTAGCACATGCAACTGAGGCTACAGCACCCTGCAGTGTGGAGCCACAGCTGTTGGGCCAGAGGTTTGGTTTCACTCCAGAGTCTTAGCCCACGGGCAGTGTTGCTGCGGAATCCTAGTAAGTAGAACAGTATGCACCCTGCTGTATCTGTGAGGAAGGACTTTTCTGAGGAGTGTGCTTAGGACCTGAACTGCCGGTTCTCAGAATTCAAATTTACCAGAGTGTTGTTGAATTTCCCTGAAGCAGCTCTGTGAGATGCTGTTCCAGCAGCACTGCTTCTGGGTCTGTGTAAACACCCAACACCATTGGAAGCTTTGATTTGGTCAGCATGACGAATCTGAAATGAATGAGTTTGCATTTCTGTGACTAATGAGGTTGGGCATCTTTTTCAAATTTATATAAGCCAGAACCAACATCCCAGGAAAAATGCAGAAATACATGCAAATCAGAAAGATGATGGATTAGATACTGAGTGTCAGACTGAGGCAATAGATTTAGAAAACACACAAATAAGAATCTGTACTTCATATCAGGCACAGTATCTGTCTCCACCGATTGAAGACTCAAGTATAGTGGAAAGCTAAGGAGTATTTAGGAGATAACTTAGAGGCATGGGGACGCAGCCGGTGCTGGCCTGGTGTGAAGCCAGGAGTGTGATGGTGAGGGCCTGCACCTGCAGCAATGGGAGGGAGACATGTGTGCAGGAGTTCCAAGCCATCTTCAGCAACACATTTGAGTTCAAAGTCAGCCTGAGTTACATGAAACTCTGACAGAGAGAGCACACAGAGGAGAGATAGTCAGGGAGGGAGGGGAGGAGAGAGGGAGGGAGAGGAAGAGGGAAAGAGAAAGGGAAAAGAGGGAGAGAGGGAGGGAGGGAGAGAAAGAAAAGGTGTTAGAGGAACAGTGTAGTTATCACAAGCCTTTCAAAGTTTTCTTTAACCAGACACACGAAACGCAGTCATCATCAAGAAATACTAACTATGTCAAACACATCCTTGGCTCACTGATCACATCGGAAATCTGTCTGCCACAGATGTGTAAGTTTCTTTCCAGATTCTTCTCAATGCTATATCCACCTACCTGTCTCTACTGCTGAGATACCTCCTTAATCACAGTCACTCCTCAATGACTCTGAGGGTGTCCTCCAGCCTTGTCCAGTGACTCTGAGGAGTGTCCTTCAATCTTCTTCAGAAGTCTTTTTGGTTACTTAAACCACCCTTGCCTCCCATCACACATTAAAACCATATCAAATCCCCCACCCAAGACAACCCTGTAGGACATTTGTTGGATTCACCGAGCTGCCAGAGACAGTCTGACAAAGGGAGAAACCTATTATGTGTCTCTCCAAGATCACTCACTATGCATTTACCGGTTTGATTCAGTTTTCTTTCACATTTTTTTTTACAAGGTTTCAGTTTTTATTTTAAAAGTTCTAAGCATTTCAAGTTCCCTGTACTACAATGACATCATTAGACCATTAGTGTTTCAAAGCAGTGTTTACACCTTCCGATGTATAAGTTTCTCAACAATGTATCTGTTTCCCAAATCCCCGAGTGAGCATTACTGGGTGACCAAAAAGTGGAATGTAATTTGACAGTTTTCATTTTTGTGTAATTACATTTCAAAAGTTTGACTTTTCAGGGATCTGTTTCTAATAATTTGTGTTTTCCATGCTCTTGTTTTTTTTTACATGACAGGCTAAACAGTTGATGTTACTTCTGTCTTTTGGGTTTATGATTATATGTGTCTATATTTATTTGCCAGCACATTTTGCTGTCATTTTTTTATTCAAGTTATTAATCAGAGTTTTATTATCTTCACAAGAAACAGGAGCTCTGGCGTGTTAGCTTTCTCTTTTAAATGCACAGTTTCTCCCTTGTTGTCAGTCATCGCCTTCATTTTTCTTTACTACTAAATCTGATTTATTCTCTTTAGTCTTAAGTTGGCTGTATCTTCCCTCAATTCTTCTCATTTGATCTAGCACACTGTAGGTTTTTAGAGATGTAGCTTCAGGGTATAATTTTGGAGTGACCCCGTAGTTTCAGACACCTTGTATAACACTTTCTGGCAATGGTGATTATTGGCTTAATTTAAGCTTTGCTTTTATTTCGATGTGCGTTGGTGTTTTCCCTACAGGCATGTCTGTGTGAGGGTGTCAAGTCCCTGGAACTGGAGTTACAGACAGTTGAGAACCAACATGTGGGTGCTAGAAACTAAACCCTGGTCCTCCCGCCTCTTAATTTTTTTGTTTGTTTTGCTTTGTGATTCATTTTTGCTTTATTTCAGTCTACTCAGAGAGAATTCTTTATTTTTCCCTAGCTTTGTGAAATAATCATAATTTTCTTCTTTTTACTTTTTATTTTTTGTCTATCTGGGTTCCTTTTCCCGTTTAAACTAGGCTATCAGGTGTCCCAGACTGTCTTCAAGCTCACAATCTTGCTTCTGAGTGCTAGGATTGTATGCATGTGACACCACACCTGTTACAAATTGCTTAGTTGGGCACCAAACTTTAATAGTTATTTTTTATTATTGTTTCACAGAATATGAAGATTTTTAACAGTCTTATTTATTTTTGAAGACATGATTGACTTTTTTCCCACGGGGGTCTATTGCCAGTACACTTCTGTCTGTCCCTGCTTGCAGTTCTGTAGGCTGCAGTCATATACGTGCTTATTCACTGTGGGCCATAACGTCCTCCACCATCAGTCCCTCCATTCTCCCATTCAATCCATTCACCCTTAACTGGGAGGAGCTGAGACCAAGGTTTACATTTGTCTGACTTGCCTTTGTTCAATATTTTTAGCTTCTCTGAATCACATTACCAGATTCTGAGGAATGAATATATATATATATATATATACACACACACATACATATTTGTGAAAATAAACTACAGCTTGGTCTTTGTGGGGGTTCCCCAACAACTAAAGCGGGGGACGTCGGTCCCTAAGTCTGCTGCCTGCCTGCAAATCCTGCTCCCTAACCGGGCTGTCTTGTGGGAGAGGATGTGCTTATTCCTGCAGTGACTGGAAGTGCTAGGGTGGGTTGTTTCTCAGAGAAGAAGGGGAAGGAAGATGAGGGAGAGATTGTGTGAGGAGGGACTGGGAGGAAGAACTGCAATCGGGATGTAAGTGAATAAATAAATTAATGGAAAAAATAAACTACAAGTATTTAACTATGGAAAGCACAGCCAGATTTCTCAAGACTTCCATTTCATCTTTCTTCCTTATAAGGAATCAAGGTGGCCCAGGGCCACCACAGACATATTTGCTATGCCCAAGAGAGAAGAAGAAGCAGGATTTATGGCTTTCCCATAAGGGGATACATGGGAATTTATCTCATGACTATGTATTTGTTCCTTTTTAAGAAAAAAAATTGACTTTTTTTTTTTTAGCAGATGGTACTGAGGATCCCACCCAGGGCTAAACATCATTTCTCTGTTGTTTTTAATTTACTGCAAAATAGAAAATGAACAATATACCAGGTTAAGATTGCAATGTCTCTCTTTTTCTTAAGAATTTCACAGTAGACACTGCAGATTAAATTATCCATGGCCTGAGGTCAGTATGTCTATTTTGGTCAAGCTTAAAAACTGGCATATATAGCTTGATCATGCTAGTCCTTTTTGTCCTGAGAATACCTTTATTTCTGCCCATTGTGTTAAAGTTTTTCTTCAACAATATCAACATGTTGGTAGCCAAGTACATGGCTTAAACCTGAAAATGGACCTCCAGACAGAGTTATTAAATTAACAATCTGGCAAGCTAAGGACAGGTAAGATTCTGCACAGAGCCTTACCAACCTAAGACATAAGTCCATTGCTTTTGATAATGCATATTCTGTGATGGGTAAAAAAGGCATTCTTTTCAGAACTACCTAAGACAGGCTCTCTTTCCTAAAAACAGTAGTTTCAAATTCTTAGGTATAAGTGTTGCTGTCCCATGGCCAATATTTTTAAAAGAATCATCATTAGCCTTATAGTAATTATATTCTATTCTACTGAGGCACTATTAAGTTATTCATTTACATAATAAATGGGGGCTGAAGGGATGGCCCTGTGGTTAAGAGTATTTATTGTTCTTGTAAAGGACTTGGGTTCAACTCCTTGCACCTATAAGGAGGCTCACACCACCTCTAACACCAGGGGACCTGACACCCTTTTGGCCTTTGAGGGATTCACATACATGTGGTGTACATAAATGAGGGATATGCACACATGTGCACATATGTGCATGCATACACACACACACTTAAATATAAATAAGTAAATGAAAATAATAACTGAGCACACACATTGGTAAGAGGGGCATCATCAAGTCATTCTTACAGTGGCAGGCACAGAGACTCAGCCATCTGACGTACCTAATAGATCCTAAGTTTATATAAGTCACCAGATAGAGCACAAAGTCATAACTTCAGACCTCCCTTTCCTATCTCAGTCCACCGTTTTCTTCCCTGTAGGCACAGGGATTGAATAGAGACATGGGCAGAAAATATCAATGCTCTTAATTTCAATTTGAGATCTGTGGGGGTTTGACTGAGAATGGCCCCATAAGCTCTTATGTTTAAAGGTTTGGTTTCCAGTTGGTGGGACAGTTTGGGAAGGATTCCGAGGTGGGGTGTGGTTGGAAGAGGTACACATGTTACTGGAGGTGGGCTTTGAGGTTTCAAAAGTCCAAACGATAGATACTTCTTCCTTTTTGCCTTGTGCTGTAGATCAGATACAAGCATTCATACCTACCTGCCTGCTTCTGTTCTCTCAACTACGATGTTCATGGGTTCATTCCCTGAAACTGTAAGCAAGTTTCCAGTAAACCCTTTTTTCTGTAAGTAAGCTTTGTCATTGTGTTTCATCATGGCAACAGAAAAGTAACTAGGATGAGATCTTATAAGCTATTGTTCCCAGCTAGTCCATGCT
The DNA here is from genome assembly GCA_030674055.1 of Rhabdomys pumilio. Taxonomy (NCBI): domain Eukaryota; kingdom Metazoa; phylum Chordata; class Mammalia; order Rodentia; family Muridae; genus Rhabdomys; species Rhabdomys pumilio. Next base: position 69,868,091 of record JANHMN010000012.1, on the reverse strand, counting down.
ATATGGGAAAAGTGGTTCTAAATGCTGCTACGTAACCCCACAAAAGGTGTTCCCTGTCTATTATTCCTCTCACTACTTTAAGTTGTCCTTTTGGTTACAGAGAGATTATTGTGTATCTATACTTGGCCTAGATTACCTTTTCTCTCAACATAATGGGTTTTCCACAGTAATACTTTAGTGATACAGCTTTGCCTTATGAAAAGGCTACAACAAAATCAAAATAACTTATTTCTGTATGGAGGTCAGTGGTCACACCTCTAAGACTGGAAATTAGAAGACAGAAGGAGATGGTGAGCAGAGATCAGAGTAGGGCCCTTTTTTCCTTAATGTAGGTCTAGATAGGGTTTGTGTCGTTGAAACTGAAGCTTTCTGAGTAAAACTAGACACAACAGGACAAAACTTTTCTACACTGAAGTATTCTATCATTGGTTATTTTCTTAACTCAAGCCCATGGCTACAGTGAATTCATGGCTGGCCTTTAGTGGTATGTTAATCATTGTTTCCCATATAAGTGTGTGTGTGTGTGTGTGTGTGTGTGTGTGTGTGTGTGTGTGTGTGTGTGTGTGAATATTTGTGTGAGTGTGTGTGTGTGAGGTGTGTATGTGTATGCCTATGTGTGTACAGTGTATCTCTGTATGTTAGTGTGTGTGCATTGTGTGTATATATGTGTGTGAGAGTATGTGTTTATGTGAATGTGTAGGTATGTATTAGTGTCTGTGTATCATGTGTGTGTGTGTCTTGTGTGTATGAAAGAGTGTGTATCTGTGTGTGTATAATCAACAAGAAAATCCCTATAAATAGACTTTCAGTCAATTGTGTATAAACTACTTTCCCCTGGGAATCCTGAAAGTTGTGGGAAAGAGCAAGATGTTCATTCAAAATGCTGATAAGAATTTGCTCATAAAAGCATCTGTACAAATTTGTCATGAGATCATTACACAATGACTTCAGATTGCTTCTTTCCAACTGCAACTACCTCAATTTCAGGTCAGCAGCTGCAGAGGAAATGCTTATCTACAGAGGGATAAGATACAGTCATTGTTTAAGACAGGAAAAACCTACCAGAAATACATTTACATGCATGCTTGTGTGTGTGTGTGCATATGCACACATGCATGGTTGTGTGTGTGTGTGTGTGTGTGTGTGTGTGTGTGCATGTGTATGCACGTGCATGTGTGTGCACATGTAGAAGTCAGAGAACAGTTTGGGAGTCAGCTCTTCCCCTCCTTCATGTGGCTTCTGAGTTTGAGCTCAAGTGACATGAGGCTGAGCCACCTTGCCAGCACTGAGTTTGATTTCTGAGACAAGGTTTCACATGATGCAGGGTAGCCTCAAATTCATTGCACAGCAGAAGCTCTCTACTGCCTCCTTACCCCACCCTGCATCCACCTCCAAAGTGCTGAAGTTATACACATGTGCCATCATGCCCAGCAAAGACATCATATTCCTAAAGTATGTTTTTATTTTAATTAACATAACTAAAATATGTACACTTATGTACATACACATGGCATAATCATACATAAGTCCAGGGTACAGGGTAACATAATTATACAATACATCATGAGCATTGCATGTTTGTCATCTCAGACTGACAAATATGCATTTGTGGGGGGAATATTAAAAGCTCATTTCTGGTAATTTTCTTGAAGATAGAGATGATACATACTCACACTGAGAGCCAAGAGTAAGGCCAGGGTGAAATAGATAAAAGTTACACATGAGAATATACTGCTTCCTACTTGCCCCAAGCACACAGACTCCCAGTGACTTTGATGACTCAGAAGTTAGGGCTTCTCACTTTTGATCTATTTTGCCTTGCTTCATGGTTCTCTTTTACAGTTGGGTGGCAGTAATCTCTGTGCTAAATAATGCCGCATTAAACATTTGAGATATGCAAGAGCCACAACTATAGAGACTTCAGTGAGACAAATACACACGAAGATGTGACTCTATTGTTCATTTCACTGAGAGAATCCAGCAAGTGTTCTGTTATGCCCAGAAAGCCCCTGCCTCAGGATTCTCCTGTATTACAAATGAATCTAGAAAAGCTGTCAAAGGCTCGAGGGTTGGGCTTTCCTATCTGGAGGAAATGAGACTCTTCAGGCTGGCTGATAAGTGAATTGGATGGTCAGAGAGCAGGCGTGTGTGCTCAGGCAGCTGCTATAAGCCACAGGTGGAGACTGCTTCCTTCCAGGAAGGTCTGCAGAACTTGTCTTCAAAGCTGATAAACCCAACATTTTTCAAAATAGAAAGACAGCCTTTAGAAAGCTGTTAATTTGTGGTTTCTGTTTTTTGAAATCAAGAACAATGTGATTTAATGAAAAAAAAATACTAAGGTCTCTCATTTTGTTATCTGCTTGGATGTCCAACATCTACACAAGAAAGCTGCAGCTCACACCCCTTCACTTGCAGGTATGATCTACCACACACACGTTAGGTTACAGAAGGCCCTCAGAGGTGTGTTCTCCGATCTGCCGCGGTCCAAACTGCAGGACAGTTCAGTTCCTAACACTGTTATTTCCACAAAAACAAAACAAGAAGGTAAAATTTCAGACCCTATAGGTCTATTCCATCAGGGGATCTCTGAGACCCATCTTCTACAGCATTCTGGGAAGTTTGAGAACTTTGGGAAAAGAAAAAAAGGGAATTTGGTTGAAATCTTGACTGGGGCACAGATGTTAAATAAAAAAGTCGATACGTGGGCAGGGAACAAAGGTTAGAGCCTGGAGACTCAGACTTGCATAATGACATCAGACAATTCTGTTGCTCACACCTGCTCTCCACTTTCCCCTTTCTTTTCTCTTGGGACTTTTCTCAGGACCTCGAAGAAAGCCTCAGTGCCACTTAAGACAGAGACGCTTCACGACAAAAAAGAGAGAAAACAGCAAGTTAGTCAAAATCAAGTTTATATTTTAACTCTTCACATTCAATAAAAAAGAAATCTGAGTCAGACAAGAGTGGAAAGGTATAATATACTTTGGAAATCTGCTCAGGATGGACACACACACTCTTTATGATCTAAAATATCTACTGTCAGTACTTCTAACATGAATACTTAAGAATGAATTGGAATGTTTGTGGCCATAGCATTCACAGCAAATAAAGATCAAAATCTTTCAGTCTGGCATTTTGTCAGAAAAGCTAGTAAGAAGTTGGGGCTGAGGAACACATGGTTTGTAAAGAGATTACAGACATTGAAAAGAAACCAAGTCATTTGTTTCAGGAAAATAGGAAAGATACTAGAGGCTCTTTCAGAAATTGGTCAGCCATTGGCTTTAGGGTATGAAAGAGGAAACTCCATTGGAAAGTTTATCATTAAGAAAGTGCCACAGTGCTCACAAAACCCAGAGGAGGCAGGGCTGCCAGGAGCTCTAACATCAGCAGTATCTTAGGTAAGGAGACAGCAACACCAGCCCCAAACAGGGAGTAACTGGGACCCAGTGGAACCCAGGAAGTCACTCCTGGCCCAGAGCCCTGGTTCCTTCTGGGAAGGAAGCACTGAGCAGATCTTGGGCCTCAGCAACACCCACCCCACACAGTTCTGACACAACCAAAATAATAGGAAAGATAGGCTCCAGTCAGAGACAGTGCAGGTAGCACTAAGGAGATCCAGATGGTGAAAGGCAAGCGCAAGAACATAAGCATCAGCAACCTAGGGTACTTAGCATCATCAGAACATAGATCTCCCATACAAGAAAGTCCTGAATTCCCTGTATCACCAGGAAAGCAAGATTCAGATTTAAAATCACTTCAAATGATAATGATAAAGGACTTTAAGAAGGACATAAATAACACTCTCAAAGAAATTGAGGAGAACACAAGTAAACAGGTTTTTTTTTAAACAGGTTTTTTCTTTTAAAGAGAAAACACAAAAATCCCTTAAAGAATTACAAGAGAACACAACCAAACAGGTGAAGGAATTGAACAAAACCATCCAGCACACAAAAATGGAAGTAGAAACAATAAAGAAATCACAAAGAAAGACTACCCTGGAGATAGAAAACCTAGGAAAGAAATCTGGAGTCATAGACGAAGCATCACCAACAGAATACAAGAGATAGAAGAGAGAATCTCATATGCAGAAGATACCATAGAAAATATTGACACAACTGTCAAAGAAAATGCAAAATGCAAAAAGTTCTTAACACAAAATATCCAGGAAATCCAGGACACAATGAGAAGACCAAACCTAAGGATATTAGGTATAGAAGACAGTGAAGATTCCCAACTTAAAGGACCAATAAATATCATTAAAAAATTATAGAAGAAAACTTCCCTAATCTAAAGAATGAGATGCCCATAAACATACAAGAAGCCTATAGAACACCAAATAGATTAGATCAGAAAAGAAATACCTCTTGTCACATCATAATCAAAACACCAAATGCACAAAACAAAGAAAGAATATTAAAAACAGTAAGGAAAAAAAGGCCAAGTAACATATAAAGGCAGACTTATCAGAATTACACCATACTTCTCACCAGATACTATAAAAGCCAGAAGATCCTGGACAGATGTCATATGGGCCCTAAGAGAACATAAATGCCAGCTCAGGCTGCTATACCCAGCAAAGCTCTCAATTACCATAGATGGAAAAACCAAGATATTCCATGACAAAACCAAATTTACACAGTATCTTTCCACAAACCCAGCCATACAAAGGATAATGGAGGAAAAGCTCCAAGGCAAGGAGGGAAATTATACCCTAGAAAGAGCAAGAAAGTAATCTTCCAACAAATCCAAAGAAGTTTGCCAAACAAACAATGCCACAGCTAATAACAAAAATAACAGGAAGCAACAATCTCCTCTCCTTAATATCTCTTAAATTCAATGGCGTCAATTCCCCAATAAAAAGACATAGGCTAATGTACTGGATACATAAACAGGACCCAGCATTTTGCTGCATACAGGAAACCCACCTCAATGACAAAAACAGACACTACCATAGAGTAAAAGACTGGAAAACAATTTTTCAAGCAAATGGTCCCAAGAAACAAGCTGGAGTAGCCATTCTAATATTGAATAAATTCAACTTTCAACCAGAAGTTATCAAAAAGATAAGGAAGTTATCAAAAAGATAAGGAAGGATATTTCATATTTGTCAAAGGAAAAGTCAACCAACATGAACTCACAATACTGAACGTCTATGCCCCAAATGCAAGAGCACCCACTTTCACAAAAGAAACCTTACTAAAGCTCAAAGCACACATTGCACCTCACACAATAGTAGTGGGAGACTTCAACACCCCACTCTCAGCAATCTACAGATTATGGAAACAGAAACTAACCGAGATACAGTAAAACTAAAAGAAGTTATGAACCAAATGGATTTAATAGATATCTATAGAACATTTCATCATAAAACAAAAGAATATACCTTTTTCTCAGCATCTCATGGTACCTTCTCCAAAATAGACCATCACAAAACAGACCTCAACAGATAGAAGAAAATTGAAATGATCCCATGTATTCTATCAGATCACCAGGGACTAAGGCTGGTCTTCAATAACAACAAAAACAATGGAAAGCCCACATTCATATGAAAACTGGACAACACTCTACTCAATGATAATATGGTCAGAGAAGACAAAAGAAAGAAATTAAAGACTTTTTAGAATTTAATGAAAACAAAGACACATCATACAATGGGACACAATGAAAGCAATGCTAAGAATAAAACTCATAGCTCTAAGTGCCTACAAAAAGAAAGTGGAGAGAGCATACACTAGCAGCTTGTCAATACTCCGGAACGCTCTAGAACAAAAAGAAGCAAACACACCAACGAGGAGTAGACTGCAGAAAATAATCAAACTCAGGACTGAAATCAACCAAGTAGAAACAAAAAGAACTATACAAAGAACCAATAAAACCAGGAGCTGGTTCATTGAGAAAATCAACAAGATAGATAAACCCTTAGCCAGATTAATCAGAGGGCAGAGAGACAGTATCCAAATTAATAAAAATCAGAACTGAAAAGGATGACATAACAAGAGAAACCAAGGAAATTCAAAAAATCATCAGATCCTACTACAAAAGTCTATACTCAACAAAATTGGAAAATCTGGATGAAATGGACAATTTCTAGACAAATACTAGTTACCAAAGTTAAATCAGGCCCAGGTAAACCATCTAAACAGTCCTATAACCCCGAAAAAAATAGAAGCAGTCATTGAAAATCTCCCCACCAAATATAGTCTGGAACCAGATGGATTTAGTGCAGAGTTCTGTCAGACCTTCAAAGAAGAACTAATACCAATTCCCTATAAACTGTTCCACAAAATAGAAACAGAAAGAACACTACCCAATTCATTCTATGAAGCCACAAGTACACTAATACCTTAACCACACAAAGTCTCAACAAAGAAAGAGAACTTCAGACCAATCTCCCTTATGAATATCAATGGAAAAATACCCAATAAAATTCTTGAAAACCAAATCCAAGGACACATCAAAAAAATTATCCATGATGATCAAGTAGGCTTTATCCCAGGAATGCAAGGATGGTTCAATATATGAATATCCATCAATGTAATCCATTATATAAACAAACTAAAAAAAAAACCCACACGATCATATCACTAGATGCTGAGAAAGCATTTGACAAAATTCAACACCCCTTCATGATAAAAGTCTTGGAAAAATCAGGAATCCAAGGCCCATACCTAAACATAGTAAAAGCAATATACAGCAAACCAGTAGCCAACATCAAACTAAATGAAGAGAAACTTGTAGCAATCCCACTAAAATCAAGGCTGCCCACTCTCTCCCTACCTATTCAATATAGTACTGGAAGTCCTAGCCAGAGCAATTAGACAAAAGGAATTCAAAGAGACACAAATAGGAAAGGAAGAAGTCAAAATTTCACTATTTGCAGATGACATGATAGTGTCATCTTAAGTGACCCTAAAACTTCCATCAGAGAACTCCTAAACCTGATAAACAACTTCAGCAAAGTGGCTGGATATAAAATCAACTCAAAACAAATCAGTAGTTTTCTTCTACTCAAAAGATAAACAGACTGAAAAAGAAATTAGGGAAACAACATCCCTCGAAATAGTCACAAACAATATAAAATACCTCGGTGTGAATCTAACCAAGCAAGTAAAAGATCTCTATGACAAGAACTTCAAGTCTCTGAAAAAAGAAATCGAAGCAAATCTCAGAAGATGGAAAGATTTCCCATGCACATGAATTGGAAGAATTAATATAGTAAAAATGGTTATCTTGCCAGAGCAATCTACAGATTTAATGCAATCCCCATCAAAATTCTCACTCAATTCTTCAAAGAGACAAAAAGAACAATTCTCAAATTCATTTGGAATAACAAAAAAACAAGGATAGTGAAAACTATTCTCAACAATAAAAGAACTTCTGGGGGAATCACCATCCCTGATTTCAAGCTATACTACAAAGCAATAGTGACAAAAACTGCATGGTATTGGTACAGAGACAGGCAGGAAGATCAATGGAATAGAACTGAAGATCCAGAAATGAACCCACACACCTATGGTCACTTGATCTTTGACAAAAAAGCTAAAACCATCCAGTGGAAAAAAGACAGCATTTTCAACAAATGGTGCTGGTCCAACTGGAGGTCAGCATGTAGAAGAATGCAAATTGATCCATATTTATCTCCTTGTACAAAGCTCAAGTCCAAGTGGACCAAGGACCTTCATGTGGAACCAGGTACACTGAAACTAATAGAAGAGAAAATGGGGGAAAGCCTTGAACACATGGACACAGGGGTAAAGTTCCTGAATAGAACACCAATGGCTTTAAGATGAAGAATTGACAAATGGGACCTCATAAAGCTGCAAAGCTTCTGTAAATCAAAGGACACCATCAATAGGACAAAGCAGCAACCAATATATTGGGAAAGATCTTTACCAATCCTACATATGATAGAGGGCTAATATCCAAGGTATACAAAGAACTGAAAACATTAGACTCTGACAATCAAATAACCCTATTAAAAATGGGGAACAGAGCTAAACAAAAAATTCTCAACTGAGGAAACTGGAATGGCCAAGAAGCATCTAAAGAAGTGTTCAACATCCCTAGTCATCAGGGAAATGCAAATCAAAACAACCCTGAGATTCCACCTCACACCAGTCAAAATGGCTAAGATGAAAAACTCCGGTGACAACAGATGCTGGTGAGGATGTGGAGGAAGAGGAACACTCCTCCATTGTTGGTGGGATTATAAGCTGGTACAGCCCCTATGGAAAGCAGAATGGCTGTTCCTCAGAAAATTGAACATAGTATTACCTGAGGACCCAGCTATAACACTCCTAGGCATATACCCAAAAGATGTCTCAACATACAACAGGTACACATGCTCCACTATGTTCATAGCAGCCTTATAAATAATATAAACAGTAGCCAGAAGCTGGAAAGAACCCAAATGTCCTTCAACAGAGGAATGGATACAGAAAATGTGGTACATTTACACAATGGAGTACTACTCAGCTATTAAAACCAATGAGTTAATGAAATTCTTAAGCAAATGGATAGAATTGGAACATATCATCCTGAGTGAGGTAACCCAATCACAAAAGAACACACATGTTATGCACTCACTGATAAGTGGATATTAGGCTAAAAGCTCACAGTGCCTAAGATACAATGCATAGACCACATGAAGCTCAAGAAGAAGAAGGAAAAGCAAAGTGTGGGTGCTTTGTTCTTTCTTAGAAGGAGTATCAAAATACTCAACCAGAGCTCCCAGGGTCTAAACCTCCAGCCTGGGAACACAAAAGGAGTGACTCACTGCTCCACCTGTATAGCTAGTTGAGGATGGCTTTGTCAGGCATCAGTGGAAGAGGAGGGCCTTGGTCCCTGAAAGTTTGGATTCTCTAGTGTTGGAGAATTTGAGAGCTGGGAGGCGGGAATGGGTGGATGGTGGGGGCACACCCTCATAGAAGTTAAAGGAGAGGAGATGAGATAAGAGGTTTTTTTTGGGGGGGGGGATGTGAGAGGGGATAACATTGAAAGGTAAATAAAATATCCAATAAAAAAGTAGATAATGGGTCTGGCAATTGTAGTCGACCAGTCAAGACTTTTTGTCAACAATTTATTACGGGGATTTTGTATAATCCTCAAGAACAAGGTATTGTGGAAGAGGCCCATGGAACTTTAAAAAAAATTGGTGAGATATACTGTTGCTGAGACAAAGAATGATGCTGACTGGTGAGCTTGCTGAGTGCCCTGACAAACCCGGGTGACTGGGGAGCTGTTATGGACATATGTTCCTGACCCATCTTTGCTTGACTGTATTCCAGATGGGACAAGCTGCCTTGCCTCAAGTTTTTAGACCTTGTAGGATAGAGAATCAAAAAGAGAAATTATAATGTCTCTTGTATTCTTCTTAAAGTTGCACAGCTATTAGGACTCAATTATGTACTGGTCTAGAAATCAATCCCAATGTTGGAAATAACAGTCTACATTTGGAAGGCTGGTTCTGGACATTGTCAGAGACATATTTGGAAGTTAGCTGTAGTTCACTATGATGTTACAATAGCAAGAGATAATATTGGGACAGGATCTGGATTTCACATAAGGGTTAGTGCATGTTTTAAGGCTCTTTTAATTGTCAAGCTAAAAGTGGTTTTGTCTCTTCTACAATATTTATTGTAAGTTGCATTGACTGTATAACACAATTGTGTTAGTGTGTTGAAACCTGGCATGTCTGTTACGGGGGTTTATCAACCAGCTTTTGTCTTACTGACCTGAGTATTAGAAAATCTTGATTCATCATGAAAATGACCTTGGGTTAGGACAGGGAAGTAGGCTTAGATACTTTGGTCATCCTGATAAGCTTTTAGAAACAGTGATCACGGGAGTGTTCATGTAATTGGGTTTAATGCTTTTTTTTAAATTGCTTTTTCTCTGACTATTTGTGTTTATTGTATTGCCTGTTCCTTGACTATTTGCATCTATTATATTCATAGACCCTCAACCTAGTACTGACCTTAATACATGCATGTAATCAGAATGGTATAAAAGCATAAAGGAGAGAGGGTTCTAGGGAGTGAAAAATGGGGAAAGGGGATGACATCTGTGTTGTAAATAAATAAAATATCCAATTTTTTTTTAAAAAAGAAGATAGTGCCATATTACCTTTCTCTTACAGGCTCACTTAAGAAGCAGTTTCTCTAAGACTGATTTCACCACAGTCAGGTGCCCAGACACTGAGAGGCCACAGTAACTATAGGGTCCTTCTTACCACTCAAGCTGGCGCTGTGCTTTGATGTGGGCCTCACGATGCTCGTGTTTAAGGAAGAGCAAATGCATCTACACATCAAAGGAAAGCCTGAGGGGTCAGGTAGTGTGTGACAGAGTTGGAATCCAGGTGCGTGAGCCCTGATGCATCATCCTATGAAACTGTAGAGGCAATAGAAACCCCACTTTTGAATGGTGTTGGAACTGTGAAGATATGGAGATTTTTGTACTACGAAATGACCATAAGCCTTTGGTGGCCAGTAACACAGTCCAAGTTACAGAATAAGACCCTATCTCAGAAATAAATTATGGCTTGCTTCTGGAACCACAGTCTCATGTGCTAAGCACATGGCTCCTAATGTTGGTTCTCTTATGTAATGTGGTGAAAATGTTAGGAGCTAGGGCCTAGTGGAAGGAGGTGGGTCATTTGGAGAATGCCTTTGAAAGACATACCTGCTCCACAGCCCTTCCTTCTCCCTCTGCTACCTGGCTGCCAGGGATGGATAGCACCCTCTTCCACATCCTGTTGCCACCAGACACTCCCACCACTATGAGGTACTGCCCAAGCACACAGACTGAATTCATGGACCAAAATAAATGATTCTTCCATTTAAGCTGTCCTCTGTCAGTCCTTTGAAAACCTGACTAACATAGAAACTATTCACACAGACATCCAAAGCATGTCAGTTTAAGGGGTGTTCTTGGTGACTGATATAGTGATTTTCTTGAAGAGCTGTAATGACTGGGGATGTAAAGAAACAGCCTCGCAGAAAATGCTGTTTCTTGGTGTGTGTGACACCTATATAAATGGCTTATTGTTGTAAGGAGGCCAGCCGGGTCTACGTAATGAGTTCCGGGACAGCCATGAGACATTACCTCAAAACAAAACAAAATAACAAAAAAAATGTGAGCTGGGTATGGTGTTATACACCTACAATCCCTGAGCTTGGGAGACTAAGGCAGTAAGACGGTGAGTTTGAAGCAATCTATACCACTTAGTGAAACTCTGTTTCTGCATGGTTCTATATATCATAGCTTAGTTCTACAATCAACACACAGAAACTATTGTTTCACCTTAAAGAAACATACCTCCTCTTGCCTATGTGTGATTAGACCAGGTCTCATCATCTCTCAAGTTTCCATAATTTTCAAAGCTGACCATTAAAAGAAGTACTCAGAGCCAACTGTTCCATAAATGTCTCAGCATTTCTCTTTTCTCCCCAACTGTGGCTACATCTTGACAAACCCCTTAACATTATCATGCCCAGAAGGATGAGTGACATATATTAGCTCTAAGCAGATTAAGCCATTAGAGAACAGTATCCCTGTCCTCCACCTCCCTCTCTGATTCTACACAGTTAGTGCTGACCTCTGGTGTCCACAGTATCTGAGAAACTGTTTAAATCAGCTCATTTGGATCTGGTGACCATCGGCCCATCTCTGCCCATTTGACAGCTATCTCAGGCCCCCTACAGAAGTGAAGAGAACCTCATCACCCCTTCTCGTCCTTGGAACAAACACAACAAAGCAAAATAATTACGAATTCTGTGTCCAGTCACATGTTGTCCAAAGCTCAGAGCTTGGTATTTATAAATGTGCTGATCTGTGATCAGGTCCTAATCTGCTTCTTTTCTATATAAAGAAAATTATAACAATAAATTCAATGAGTCCACGAGAACTGCACAGATCACAAAGCTTGTTTTGTGTCTATTTAGAATCCACAATACCCTGCTTGATAAACTAGCTTTGCTAAGCAGTGGCTGGACATCTGAATTTAGAGTAGGGGAAGCCTCCTCTTGGCTCACTGTGAATATGAAACAGGTCTCATTTCCTAGAGAGTTCCTCATCTGCCGAAATGAATCAGGGTCTTTTCTCAAGAACAAAAAATTCCATGAACAGAACAGCATTTACCACCCCACCCTCATTGTTTGTTTCTAAGGAATATGAAGGGCTGGCAAGGCGTTCCTGTTAGAACAAACTGCTCAGCGATGAAAAATAATTAAAGATGAGCAAGCCAGTAACTACTCCAGTAGGAGCTGGTCTCCACATGTCTCTGCTTGGTCTCCGGTTCAGTAAATTCCCTTTGTACTTTCTCCAGCATTTTATTTAGGGGTCAGACCTTGCCTGGCAACTGGTTTAATAGATGGATAATGGAGAAAAAAGGCTGGCACGGGATTAGAATATCAAAGGGAGGTTACTGAAAATTAGTTCTGTGCTCATATCTAAAGGCTAAATTATGCTGGGACATTTGTTTCAACAAACACATCTCACTAATGTGTATCACGAATGGCATAAGATCCACTCACTAGCAGAGAGGCTATAAAGTGCGGGCTCTGTTTGGACACCTGTTACTGCTCACACGGGGGAGTTGCTAAGAGTCAGCCCGCTGCCGTCGACAGCCAGGCACATGTGCAAGCAAATCTTGCCAGTGCCGCTGAATTCACTATTGTGCTTCTTTGTCTGTGAAGACCTTCGTGGCATAATTATTAATTTAAATAATCCTTGCTTCATAGAAAGTTAAGAAGCTGATGCTTGTGCTTCCCTGTGCAGAGAGGACATAAGAGTCCTCCCTCAGGTCAGTGCTGTGGGAGAGGAGAAGTTAGAGGCTGAGGACTCGCTTTCTGCCAGTTGTTTTGCCTGAGGTTAGCTGACAGCACCCACTGTTTCCCAAACTTTCGGGCAGCTGTAGCACCTCCCGGGAGGTTCCTTAGTCTGGAGAACAGTGTTGATCTTTGAGAGGCAAGGTTTCAGCATACCCGCCCTATCCCAATGGGTCAAACTTGCCTGTGCCTTTCTGCCTCTCCTCTAGCCCTGCCACTGTACCCATTTCCATTTTCTAACTTCATTGTTCTTTAAGCCTCTCTAGGTTTCTAGAATGTTCCATGTCCACTGCAGCCACAGGACCACAGAGCTATTCCTTCTTCCTGTCCCTCCCAAACCACACCTCTTCAAGTGTATCACTCTACTGCCCTCTGTGTCTGTCTCTTTATTCAATGGCTCCTCAGAGGTACCACAACACCCGACTTAAAACCATGGCTCACACCTCCCACTATCCCTCTATCGCCCACTACATTCCTACACTGTTCATAAAGTTTTCCTTCACTCTCACATTTCCGCTTCGTTTCCTATAAGAGTATCTTCTTATTGCTGACATTAGTGGTCTGCTTGGCAAATAAAATACACTTAACCCACCAGGGAAGGAATGATTTCCGAGCTGGCCTGATAGCTGGGTTTTTGTCTTACCCTCTAGTCCTGGACTTGCTCTAACAACTTCTCCTCCATATCAGCACCTAGACATTAACTTTGCTATGTTCTCTTGGGACACAGATCCTGGCCCTGAGTCCCTGCCTCATTTCCCTCCTACCACATTCTAGCAGACTTGACTTTACCAGCTGCATGAGCTGAGTACTTCTGTCTCCAGCTGTCCTCACAACCATAGCATCAAACCATGTGTGCTCACGAGATCATACATTATCTACTCTATGTGATCATCAGATTGCTTTTTAGAAGACTTCCATATCCTGGGAACCGTGAAATCTCCTAGGAAGAGAAGATAAAGGGAATATGGCCTCAGCCTCAGACATCTGAAACTTCATGTCCCATTTTGACTTACAGCTTAGATCTTTTATTCTTTCTAATCAGGTTTACTTTTGATTGTTTGTTGTTGGGTTGGTTTTATTTGTTCATGAGTTTTTATTTATTTTGAGAAAGTATCCACTATTTAGCCTTGACTAGCCTATAGTATGCTCTATAGACCAGACTGGCCTCAAACTCATAGAGGCCACCTGCTTCTGCCTCCCAAGTGCTAGGATTAAACGCAAGTGCCACCATGCCCTGTCTTTGGTTGGCTACTTTGACAGCATCTTATGTGATCCCTGCCTCAACCTCCAGAGCATTGGGTTACAGGTGTATGCCCCATCCTCGGGAGTTCTGTCCATCTATCACGATGAAGCTCCTCTTTCAGGAGCAAATTCTCTCTGAATTGCCTTAATATTATTCTATGGAGCGAGGTCTGAAGTTAGAAGTCAGCCCTACATAATGTCTGCTGCAAGAAACTGAGGCTCTGAGCTCTACCACAAACCCTTGGTGCTGCCTTCATCCCTGTTGACCTTCCCTTCTGGTGGCTTTCAAGGATACCACTTCCAGCCACAAACTTAGCATGTCTCACACAGCAAGGCACCTTCCTCTCCTTTCACCTTTAGCTTAGCCTTCAGTTATCAACCTAGGCAATGCTAAACTTGTTCAAACAAGCCGGAAGTTAACTATCACAAGCCAGAAACTCCCCTTTGGCTCAGAAGTGGAGAAGGGTGAACCTTCCTCAGCTGCTTCTCTCTTTATACAGGTTACTGTTCTAACACTTTTTTTTATCTTTGCCAAGTTCTTCAATTGTTGAAAAACATTCATGTATCTGAAGAGCCTGCATGTCCAAAAGCAACATAAAATGTACTCTGTTTCATGAAACGGAAATCAATGGTTGCTTAGAAATCAAAGCCGGATCCAGTGTGAAGGTGTCCTAAGCCCAGCAGGCCCAAGCCCAGCAAATAATTCTCTTCCTGCCAATTCTGACCTGGCTGTAGCCATAGCAGGTAGAGACTTGGGTCATTAAGTCTTCTGTAAGTCAACGTGTAAATCAAGAGCTTATGCCATCTCTCTTTCTTTCCTTGGCATGAATGATGGTAAGGAAGGCAGCCAGTGCTTCTTTCTTTTGTTATCTGACCAAACAACAACATGAGGTCCGAAGTCAGTCCCTCAGTCTGTTTGCATTCATGCTATGTGAAAGTCTGAGCACAGTTCACAGGCCAGAAGAAGTCAGTTCAAGGATGCTCCAACTTTTTGTCTAAGTCTGTTCATTGTAAGTGAACAAAGCTTTTCCCCAGCTCATTATAAGCAGGAATCAGCTTTCTTCTAGCAAACGTTCCCTGGAAAAGCTTTACTCTGCTCGAGCTTCAGAGAACTCATGCCCCCTTTCAACAGCAGGACGCGTTGTATTATCATACAGCCCAGGCTATAAGTTACCTGCTGTTCTGCTCAGTTTACTGTTCTCTCTGGAATCGTTAATCCTTCCTGCTCCAATAGACTTCTTTGGTGAAAGTTTGTTTAGATCTTAAAGGAAGTCCTGGTCACTGTGGCCTTCCCAGTTCTCACAGTCTTTCTTCCATTTCATTGCTAATGCCTTCAGAGTGACTAAATCCACCTAGTGTCCATTCCCATCTCACGGTAGCCTTTAACACCGTGTCTGCTCACAGGTACTAGCTGGTCATACAGAGTCACTGATGTTTAAAGATGTCACTGATCTTCAGTGCCTACAATATTCTGACTCACTACCCCCCCTTTATCGTCAGACATTGACCATTCCTCTTCTTTGTGGAGAATTCCTCTCTGGTTTCTATGGCTACATCCTCAGCACTCCACTCCCACCATGACAATATATGCTCTCTCTACTCCATCTTTAGTCCGTAGTCTCCTGATATCATTCAAGGTTGCAGTCATCGCTCCTAAAGAAAACCATTCCTAACTCAGTCTCAGCACTGACATTGTTTTGGAGCTTTGGAGACACATTCATCACCAGGCACATACCAATGCTGACACCCTCTATGCCATCTTTAGCCAAACACATTTCCCAGATGCTGTTACTGTTCTTCCATCTTTTGCCATATAAAATGCCATCTGGTATACCTATCCCTGCACACAGAAGCCACTGTGTAATCCACATCTCCTTTATTTAGCAAATCCTATTAGCTTAGCCCCCACCTATTGGCCATAACCACTGCCATCCTGGTCAGTGCCTTTGAGTCCAGGTATCTGTTTCATCCGCAGTCCCTATGAAATATGGTACCATGTTCTCACATCCTCATCCTTTATCCAATTATACATAGAGTCCATCATTCTCTAGCCTAATAGTGCTCAATGCCTCCTGGACTGGCTCAAGTTCTCTTTGGTCGCCTTTCACGCCTTTGCCTCACACCTCACAGGGCAGGGATGTTGATCATGCTTTTTACATATGGATTCCCAAACCTCAAAGCACTTTAAGCACCCTGTTCTTTTTTATTTTTATTTTTTCTCTTTTTGTTTGGTCGTTTTTTGTAGAAAGGGTTTCTCTGTGTACCCCTGGCTATCCTGGAACATGCCCAGTAGACCTGGCTGGCCTTGAAGTCAGAGGTACACCTGCCTCTGCCTCCCAAGTTCTGGGATTAAAGTGTGCACCACCATTGCCTGGCTAAGCACCCTATTCCTTGTGTCTAGAATATTTTTCTTATTCTTTTATTTTGTCTACTGTTTGCTACTTCCTGGTCCCTATTCAGCTTAAGTGTCCCCCCACCCCCACTATTATTCCCTGTGTCTTTTTTTTTAAACTGTTTATTTACTTATTTAGGGGTAAGTCGCAAAAGCACATACATGTAGAGGTCAGAGGACAACTTTCTGGAGTTGGTTCTCTCTCTCCTCATAGCACGTACGATCTGAGATGAAACTCAGGTGATAGACTTGATGGCAAGTGACACTACCTGCTGAGCCACCTTTCTTCCTTTTGCCATGTTAATCATTAAGGTCTGATTAGCAGAGTCCAGACCTCCTTCTCTGTGTTCCTCTGGATCTCTGTGTACTGTGAAAATTTCCACTACTGACGCTTCATCATATTTAGAACCTAACTCAGTGCATAACAGACAGCAGGAATCAGGGAGATGATTTGCTTTGGGAATATTTCCTGAAGCCTCATCATCAAAAAGCTGAGTGCTTTTTCCAGTGTTGGCAATGCAGCAATAGAGAGACATTAGACCAGTCATCACCTGAGCAGAGTTTACAGTTTATGGGGAATTACAACAGACAACTGCAAATAACATCAGTGCATCCAGCACCCTTCAACATCGCTGAGTTTTCACATGGCCATCTGGGTTGTTCCAGGCACAGCTGGGTTTGCAGTTGCATTGTTAGCCAAGCTGAACAGAACTGGAAATGAGGGTAGCATTTGTTGGCTTAGAAAAAGGAAAGTAGGGCAACTGTTAGTGGTACTCTAGTTAATGGAGTTGATGCTGAGGTTTTCCATAAAACCCTCCCGTAGGAAGACATACACTGTAGACTGCTTGCTAATTGTTATCTTCGTAGCATGGGTTCCTTAATTCACACGGCAAATTTGCTTTTAGTAGTTGTCTTACCTGAAAGCACTACAATGTGATTGCTAAAACCCTACAGTTAAAAGGACCGAGACAAATCATGAAGGCAGATGGTGGTTTGCCTATGCCAAACTGTGATCAGGGTTAGAATCACACCAAACAGCCTACCGACATTCCCAGGCGTGACTGGAAGTCTCAAGTCTCTTTTTCTAAGAACCTTCTCTCCCACAAATCAGAAGGCTCCAGAACATGTCTATTTCTCATGACTGTTAATGAGAACTCAGAATTGAGAGCTAGCGAGGAGCTCTTTGCAGTTCTTTCCTGGTCTCCATGGTGTCTCCCATTTGATCTGATCCCCTCCTGGCATGACAGACAGTGTTGGCAGCAGTTCCAGTCTAATGTTCTAGTTAAGGATTTTCCCCCAAATACAACGCTATGTCCTCTGGCATCCTCTGCCCTACTTTTCAGAGCATAATGGGGGTTTCTTTGCTGTAGACACCATTTCTTTGGTTACAAGAGGTCTTAAAAAAAACTATCTGTTGTAGTGAAAGTAATGGAGAATAAAGTTAAATAGTGTAATAATTCATGAAATCAGGCATCTGAGTTCTTCCAAGTACATCCGGGTTTGCAGTTGCATTGTTAGGCAAGCTGAGCAGGACTGGGAGGCACAAAACTGGAGAAGTGACTTCAGTGGTCAAAGGGTGTTACCATCGTTAGGCCATGACTGGACTTGTGCCCAGACTCTATGCCTAGCCAGTCTGTGAAGACCTTTGTCATCCCCACTGCAGAGTTCAAGAGAGAGTCAGACACCATGTAAGTTGTTCAAGGATTTATGGCTGGTTAAGAAAAGGAAGAGACTGAGATATGGCTCTGGATGACACTTTTATATTATTAATTCTAGACTATTTCAGTATATCCAGTGCCTTGAATGTGGGTGACATTTGTATTCACCTGCCATGCTAGCTAATATATTTCTTTACTAAAGCCTTGACTTTAGTCATTGTCCTTAAACGTCTGTTCTACAGTTTTTCTTTTTAACAGTCACTGGGCAGTGTGACAAGTCACCCCATTTGTTGACATATTCTGTGTCTCCTTTCCGGGTTCTTCAGGAGGACAGACTGCATGAGAGAACTCAGACAGGGGACCCAGCTCCTCCACCATTCACTTTACAGCCGTCTTGTCTGAGAAGGGATGTATAGCGCACACATGTGCCTTTACACACTAGGGGGATATGCTGTGAGGAACTCATCATTAAAATGGAATTCCAGCTATCAAGAAAATCTTGGACAAATGACCACAAAGTATTTCCACTACGGGCATTTCTGGAACACTGATTATACATAACAAAGGCTGCCCAGATGTGAGCAGTTGACAAACACCCTCATTTCATTCCTGTAAGACTTATAGATCTAGATTTTATTTTCCTGTTTTATGGATTTAAAAGAGAAAGAAGTGTCTTTAAAGAGGATTATCAATTTACCTGAAAGTCACAGGACAGAAATATTAGCACCTAGATTTACATCTGGGACTATGTGTTTATAAAACATGCATTGCTATTACCTTTTCAAAATTATAATTCCATACCTATGGAGTATTTTATAATTGCCTTACCCATCCTCTTAAATATTTATCATTTATTTTTATTTTGCAAACAACATGCCCCCACTTCAGCCTTTGCAACAACATTCGACTGGGTATTTCTCTAAGTTCAACTGGATCAGATTCCAGAAATAAGCCAGACCCACGTTTTCATTTGCAGTCACCTAAGGTTATGGATATTATTGCAAACAACAGGATTTCCTTCTTTTTAAAGGCAGAATCATTTTCCACTGTGTAACTACTACACTATCCAAGGGTTTGCTCTGACAGCACTTAGGTAGATTCCAGGTGTGCTCATGTTCTCAGTATGCCCTCACTCTCCGTGTGAAGAGGCATGCTTCAGAGCAGCATGAAAAGCGGAGGTGTGCACCATGTGTGTACATGAATCTTGTCTGTTATGTGTTATATTCACAGGAAACAAAACTGATCTTTCAGAGCTCTGCTAGAGACCAAACAAGGGACTGAGGAATACAATACTCTCAGCTTCGTCATCTTATTCTTCAGTATTTTATTTATGGAATTCATCCCTGTTTACCCCTACAATTTAGGGAGAATATTTCATATATACATTCTTTATGGAAATTGTCTTTTTTCGTAATATTTTTATTATTTGAAAATTTCACATTATGAACCCAGATCAAACTTGTGTTCCAGTCCTCCTAAGCCTGCCACCCACCTTTGGAATACCCTATAAAAAGAGAAAGAAGAAGGAAGGGGAGGAAGAGGAGAAGGAAAACAAGTCCAGTTGGTGTTACCTATCTATTCACTGGAACATGGTCAAACACCCAATGCCCAACCCCTTCAAAACAAAACAACAACAACAAAAAAACCACAACAACCTGAGTCCTTCCTATCTGCAGCCCCAAAAGAAACGATTAATTTTGGATCAATTCAGCATCCTTATCACAATTTTTAAGCGTTCTCTTTGAGCACTTTCTGTCTAGACTGTTACTTTTTTGAGTAGTGGGGTAGCATGGGGCTAGGGGTTGACACATAAGCTTTCTATGCCCCTCTTTCTCAACTGTCTCTAGTCATCAATACCATGCTGAAAAGGGCTCCCTTGTCCTTTACAGCCAGTAGAAACAGGGGCCATGGACTTCCACATGATCTCCTGTATCAGCACATGACATGGACCTCAGCATAGTCTCCAGTGGAAGTATAGACCACGGACAGGCCATGGACACCACCACAGCCCTCAGCTGCAGCACAGGCCAAAGACATCAACAAGGCACTCAGCAGTAGTATGGCCCACAGACATCAATATGGCTTCAAGTAGCAGCACTTCAACATGGCTCCAGGCTGTTATAGGATCCTGGATATCCACGTGGACCTCAGGCTTCCATATAGCCTGGGGCAGCAGGCCACAGATAAGTGGCCTCCAGGAGCAGCATGGACCACAGAGGTCTAATCCAGAAAATGAACCTTTCTTTATCTCAGATGTCAGAACTAGGGAGATCAGGGCAGTGTGTTTAAGGGTCGACTCTGCACAAGCTCCAGGTTGCAAACCACCCTAACAGCCCTACTCAGCAACAACATGTTCCCAGCATGCATTGCACTCTTCTTACACCTGTCACTGTTGTCACTAGACACTTGCTGCTCTATTCTTCTACTGTCCCACCCATCTATCACATATTAGTTCATTGTAGTACACTGGACACTGCAATGTGTCACATAGGTTTGTTTGTTTGATTGATTGATTGGTTGGTTGGTTGCTTTGGTTGGTTTGGTTTAGTTTTCCAATGAACTTTAAATGCACATATTCATTATAACCAGTCATTGGTCTGGTTCAAGGTCTCTAGTTCTGAATTACCATGAATACAGAACTATTGCTGAGACGCATCTCAGATACCCTGATGTTGCCTAGAGTCAGGTTTATGGCTAGGCAGGGCACTGGTGTGGGGAGACATCAGCAGATTCTGCTCAAGTTCCTGGCTGCCATGAGGCTTGCCAAGCTTGACCTTTGTGCTTGTAGGCTCTGGGAGAGTGGCTGGCCTGAGCTGTCTCCCAGCAGGTCAGTCAGCACACATTGCCTTCACAGTGTTCTATGCTGGGTGCTAACTAACGGTCCTAGGTCTGACCTTATTCAGTAATGACTTGTTCTCTGAGAGGTTGGGGCCACTGGGCATCTCCCTGTCCTTGGTTCTGGCTACCCCACGGCTTACTGGATACGATCTTTGTGTTTTCAGCCTGCTGGCTAAGAAGGGGAGGACAAGGGTATAGATTCTTCATCCTCTGCCTGCATGGCTCAGTTCGGCCTTCTCTTTACAATTTTGTGAGTCTACTTTTTAAAAGCATCTTTCCATAAGGCTTGCTCTTCTCTCTCTCTCTCTCTCTCTCTCTCTCTCTCTCTCTCTCTCTCTCTCTCT